>JABFPB010000116.1:0-52978 GCA_022817645.1 Ceratoteleas bidentatus
TCAATGTACTGACAGAAACCGCCTAGAAAACATTAGGACTATCCACATTAGTCCTAATGGAATTTTTTAACTGGGTTCCCACCTCGAAAACGCGGAATCATTAATCATTAATCATTACAATTGTGTTGTGCGGTACCTATGTAAAAAAAGTAAGAGATTCGCGCTATGATCGTTAAAAAGACATCCACGTAGAAATTTAGAAGTAATTTCAAAAATCTGTAATGTCGGTAATCACGGCCTTAAACGTGGGTTTTTTAATGCCACCGACTGTCGCTGTGATTTTACAAAGATTTTTTCAGTGAAGAAGCACAATTTTCAATAAAGCAGTCATTAATTCATCTCCATGGCTATTTTTGCTTATTGCTAATCAGCAATAGTACAAAATGACCGCAATTTATTATAAAACCAGTATGTTAGTAAAATATCAACAAAAATAATTCATCGATCGAACGTTTTATTAAACCAGTCTTTTATCAAACACCCTAAGGGAGCACCTTAGTTGAATCAACGTTGGTTCAACGTTGCTGGATCAGTGATTCAACGTTGAGTTAACTTACGAATGTCCGGGTTGGGGACGGTTGAATCAATGTTTTCAGCAAACTTTGACTCAACATTGAGTCAACGTTGATCCAAGGTTGAATCAACGTTACCGGTTCAACGATGAATTAATGGTGATTCAACCTTGAATCAATGTTGACCGCCATCGGTGTATCACAGTTGAGAAAAATCAGTTTTGAGAACAAGACTGAGTCAACACTAAGTTATTCTCAAATATTGATTCAACGTTGATTTAATCTTCAATCAATGTTAGCAAGTTGTTGAATCAACCCTCGTTCAACCTTAGATTAACGTTGTCAACCATAGCAGATAATGCTGATACAACCTTGCACTGGAAAACAAAGTGTCTTCGAAAAAAACGTTTAGATCGATTTAGTGTCTTTTTCATCAAAAAATATCTTCGTTTGAGACCTTTTTTTTCATGTCTTTTCTCCAAAAATGTCTTAAAATAAGATGCCTGTTTTTGTAGTGTGGATCCACATTTTATTAATCTTCTATTCACCAAATGAAATATAAAAAGGTCTCAATATATACTGTAACAATATATTCCCAAATTTAAAGAAAGTTGATTAGGAGGTTGATTAACACATTTTTTCAATGTTTGCAGAGTTCATGTTTTTCATGACTTTATTTCAATAAAAAGTTTAGTAGTGTCTCATCAGGATGAATGATATGTTACTTAAGTGAGACGGAATTTACGTATGGCAGATGTTATACTTTTGGTTCAACTGATTATAAACAATTGAATATTCTTATAACATTAATTTTTTACCAATTTTGTCATACATTTCACAAAAATATGCTTTCACCAATGCTTCTAAAGATCGTTGTACATTTTTCCACAACTGCAATGCAATTGTATTTTCAAATGAATTAATTTGCTATTCAATTATATATACGGTCATCCAGTTTCGAATCGTTGTTTATCGAATTGTGTACGCGAATGTCGAATCAAGAATGAGTTTCGTTGTTTCGACAATGCTTTTTCCTCGTGTAGAAGGACGGTGGATCATGCAAAACAGATTATTCGATATTGAAGCAATACACTTTTCAAACCGCGTACAATGCAACTGATTGCCTCCAACCACCTTTACGACCACATAAGGTATGACAATTCCGCATATTGCACATCTCTGTATTAAAACCGGGGTACTAATACAGGGATTTTTGGCAAATTCCTTATCCTTATTATTTATTTTAGTAGAAATAAAAATTCAGAAAATATCTGAAAAACTCTGAAAAACTCTGAAATACTCTGAACACCTCTGACAACCCACCTTTGAAAGATTTCAAGAGTTTTTCAGAAATTTTCAGAGTTTGTATAAAATTTACAAATTCGAAAGTCTGACAATCTCTGAAAGTCTGTAAATCTCTTAAAATTGGGACTGTCAGAACTTTTCGGAGTTGTGTAAAGTTTTTGGGAATATTTTTGAGACTTTTTCAGCGATTTTATGAATTCAAGTTAAACCATTTTCAAAAATTGATCATCAGAGTAAAACAGAATTCAATGGAATTGAAATTCAAATAATGTTTTAGGAATCTTTCCACCGAGGAATTGTTTCATTATCAATCTTTCTGTTCGTTTCTTTTATATGAACTAATATTCGCTGGGTCAAAAAGCGGTGGTCAAAGTCATAAGTGACTTACGTATAACACCGCATAATTGCCCTATAACACATATCGGAAGTATACATATATATCATGCATGATTTGCATATGTTCTCTTCGTGCAACCTGTGCATCCACTCGGCGAATTTCGAGAGAATGTCTCTGGAATATTACCAGTATTTCAAACGTACTTGCGATATTTCGGAGATATTTTCAAGAAAAACGTACGATAATCTCAACGAAATACGATGTCTTTTTGGCGTCGTTATCGCAATACGTTTTTCCCCTGTTATCGCAACGATTTATACTGAACTGCCAAGTATACTTCAGTGTTTACCAGTCACACTGACGTTTAAAGCTACACAAGTGCTATTGTATTACATAGTGGTTAGCTGAGAAATTATGACTACCAAATAAATCTGTAGACCATACACAATCATTTGGAAACTTAAGGTAGTAAAATTACAACATGGCGTATTTTTAGTATTCCAATAATTAATCATACCGATTTGTTCATTTAAGTAAACGAAAAACATTTTTCTATTAAATTGATGTTAAAGAATGACCTTGTTTTCATACACAATTAAAAAAGAAGACTAAATATTTTTTTATACAAAAATGTTTTCTGTAAAATTGTATTTAACGTTTTCCAATTTACAAACATGATACAAACATTTACTAATTATTTTTCTTGTTTAATTCTGAAATATATACTTCAAGTATTTTCGGTAATTTTGACATCATATTAATCTGTATTCTGTAATTTTTCATAAATTTTCTAATTCATCATTAAAGTTGTATAATCACGTGTATCGTGATTATACAACTTTATTATTATTTTTTTTTATATCATAAGTCCTGTAAAACATAATGATGAATGTATTTAAGTAATTATATCTTTTAATACATTTTTCTTCAGATAAATTTTTTAACGAAATTATAATTTAGTGATCCATTAATTTTCTTATTTTCATATTTCCCTGATTACACTTTTCATTTTTTTAGAAATGGAACGCAAATGTGTAATCGCTAGAGATAGAAAGACCTCGAAGATACAGAAAGAATGTTCAAATATTAACATAATCCCATCAGCAATCACTATACACAGATGCGTATCTCTAAAAAATACCATGATATTAAATTTCGTGCATTTCATTGCTTTCGTAGAGACACTCAGAAACGGACATTTACATGACTGAATACACTTTTTGTAGATTTAAAAATCATGAAATATATTGACACGACCCTAATAGCATGAAATATTTACTAAATTTTTACAAAATATTTACTATTTAGTACATATCCTTGTACAATTATTCGTGCTGTTAGTGGAATTCAAACTTCGGTTAAAGTTTGCTATTCCTTTGTTACTTTTTTTTTATATAAAAGACGTTCATCTGTAACATGTGGCACGATGTGTATATAACACAGACATATAATACCATATTACGTGACAAAGGACGGAACCATAAAAACGCGTAAAGTAATTTATAGTAGTCTCTTTTCGGCTGCGCGCAAATGCGATTTCCGTTACTAACTTTTCTACTAAAATTTCTTCTAAAAAGTCACGTATTCTTGTAGTGCGAAAACCTTTCTCCAGTTTTCCACATCATGATGTTTATAATGATAAACAACTCTGTGCCACTGAGAATTGGATTTAGTAGAACGAAGATCGTTCATTCATGTATCATCAATGATAATAAAATATCACCACAAAGAATGAAAAACGAAGTGAAAAATATACATTTTTTATTAAAAACTGCACAGTGATAAAAATTGCTTAGAACATAGTGACAGTCTAACTCGGTCTTTTCTGCGTAAAAATTTCGCGATGTATATTATAAGTTCTTCTGGTAGTCCTGCAAGACTCGGATTGATTCTCTGGGCCTCCGATAAATACTCACAGCGTATTGGTGTTGCTAACTCATCTTTTATCCTGTAAAATAATTAAGTTTTGACATTTAATTCGACATTTTCTACCTCACACAATTTATATCTCTGGATTCAAAATATATCATAATTAAATTGCAATAGTCTGACTAAAATACTGATAATATAGTATCAACATCTATTATTAATGAATTATTAAAAATGGTAATTCAATTTGTGATTTCAGCCTAAATTATTGGATATTAATTACTTTAAAATTATAATCACAGTATCGTTATAAAGTTTTATTATATATTTATTTAAATACCTGTGAGATAATTCTTTGATATTTATAAAACGTCCATCGATTTCCCGAGAGTTGCAGTTCACATATTTCAAAGTATGCAGAGCTACCGAGCGACATTTTGTATCAATACATATTGGAATCAAATTTGCCAATAATACATCACCGGTAGGCACTGCAACAAACTTACAGACTGCATCCGTCAGAGTAAAAATTCGGTAAATAATTTGGAAAGCGCCGTACTCATTCAGTTCGTAATATGAAGGCATTTCTTCAACATTGTCGGACTGCCTATAAAATGGTACATAACAATTAAATCAAATAATTAAAAATATTTTTCCTAAAAATGTAAAAGTATTACATAAAACATTTCTGAAACTGTGCAGTCCAATTTTAAATTGAATTAGAACAATTTAACAAAGTAAACTTTTCTAAGAGTCTATATTTGCTTCTTTTGATTGTATAATATGACTATAAATAACAATATTAGATACATTTCAGTGAACAATTTTTTATAAAAAGATTCATGCTGAATTCTGTATGACCCTTATTGGATACGGATACTTAATTTTACATACGACTTTACATAAGTTTGAATGGTTATAGTGTAATTTACATTTTCATTCCATATGATACAGTTAACATCACTTTTGTGATGTACATCAGCTGAGTTGATGTTTAAAAGTCTAACAAAAAATGTTTCATAAAAATTAATAGAAATGAATTGAGAAATATTTTTAATTCAAATTTTTATTCTCGATTCCATTCTATTCTGTTCTATTCCACTGATTTGTCGACGTTTTTGATGTCAAAATTTAAAATCTTGAAAATTATTTATTTTCTTTCAATTTCTCAGCTTGCATTCAACAAAAAATATTAATTATTTTCTATTAATTTCAATTTCAACCAAATAGATGTTTTTAATTTGTGACAATGGGATTTAAAAAATTATAATTCCTTAAGTGAGGCAAAAATTTAATTCTTTTCTGTTCATTTCTATCAAATTTTGTTACATGGAGGCAAACTATATATCCAGTGTTGAGTAAGAGTACAAATAATATTATACTACAAATTTACTTATCTCTTTCATACAATCCTTTAGCATGATAATCGTTGTCCAGTTTATAATTGCTTAATTAAATAATTGTGCAAATTCTGAACTGACAAAAGTATCTAATTAGCTTCAACAGCTTCAGTGCATAAACAATGTTGTAAAATAACAACATATAGTTAATTTAATTAATTCAGCAGTGAGCTTTGAACATAAATGTACCATGTCAATTTAATACAGGTATTTATTTATTTGAATTGACAGTTTATAGTAAGCAATGGAATAATACATATAAATAAATGTATAATTTTGAAATAAAATAATAATTATATATTGGTATAATTAAAACCGTAATATAAACCTAATATTTTATTAAATAAATATATAAGTATCCTCAGTCCAAATGATATAATACAAAATGCGAAATATTATTTTTTTAATAATGGTTTATTTTTACATCTATTCAAATTGCTCATTTGTTGTACACATTGTATGTTTAATGCAGTTTGGAGCTCTAAATTCCTAAAAAAATATTTTTAAATGAGAAAGCCATTATGCAGTTTGTATAATTTACAATTTAAATATATCAGTATCTCTATTAAAACATTACATTTTTCACAAAAATCCAGCATGAATATCCTTAATAAAAATAATGTATCTTTAACAAATTGTACTGGATTGTTTAATCCAAATAGAAGATATTCTAATTATCAATAGAAAATTTATCAGAATACCAAAATATATATACCATATTGGTGAGATTGGCGTTGGATCATTCACCGACTGTGAAGCATAATATCCTGCTTCATGTAATAATAAATCTAATAAAGCTACGAGGCATTTGTGATGATTAGTTTCATTCTTCAAACTCTTTGATACACGGTATACTCGAGGAACCAACTTGTAATTGCTGCTGTCTTCCGCTAATAATGTTTCTTGCATAATTATTAGCTATGCAATTTTTCACTAATGTTAATTGAAACATTAAATGTCTTTTTATCACACCTGGTAACACAGTAGTTAATTGAATGACAACTAACAATAGTTAAACCAGTAACCAAAACCTATTTTTTTTGTTCGATAATGTCAGTCATCCACTTGTTTCAAAAAGGTTATGGGCGCAATAATAAACAATGCCAGTCTCAACTGATAACCAAGAAGTTCCAAGAATGTTCGGTCTCTCTTTCTTCATTCTTGCTTTTAGACAAAGACGGATCGATGGTGATAAAATCGTCGTTTCATTTCAGATTAAAGTTCCCTAGTGACTACTTCTATCTTTCTCGCACTCCTGCACAATCTTGTGAGAAAGAAAAGGATAAACCCAATTCATTTTGAACATTTGTGTAATGCGGTTGGCAGCAGAATGACAGCTGCATAACATCATATTGCAAAAATCATTCGAATTTGTTGTCTTAAAAAATAATCGCGAAATAGAATATCTCACTAATCTTCAAAACGTAACGTTTATACAAAATCCAAAGACTTTCACGCAAAAAAATCATAAATTTATTTTCCTACATGTTAAAAGTAAATAAATATTGCAACTCATTTAATGTTTGTCCATAAAATTTGTTTCGGAAAATTAACAACTGAAATGTTCGCAAATGACAAAGCTATGCTAATATTTTTCGTTAAAATCCAGCTGCACCTGGCAACAAAGTGAAAGCGTGAAATCTGGTTTGTAACGCCGTTGAAGTTTGAAATTTCATCGAGCAGTGTTGGCAACAGTGTCGGCTTCGCGCCGACTTCGCGTCACGTTGTATTGTACCCGCCAGTTTGCGCTTGTGTGTATTCTGGCTTGAGTAAGTTTCGTTTGAAATTTAAAATGTTTTTGCAACGCTTTACTTGTCAATTTTGTCTCTTCTTAAAAAGCTCTGATTGCGGTGTTGTTCAGTACTGTCACAGCAGTGATTCGCCTTGTTTTGTTTCAGAATTACGTCATAATTGACGTTACAGGAGGATACCATGAAAACCACTGGAGGTGCCACGAAAGTTTCTGCCGCCAAATCCGCAGCGCCAGAGGTTAGAACGCTAGATTTTGTAACAAATATTAGATTTTCCGTTAATTGCACGTTGCATGGCGTAAGTTTTTGACTGCTATTTTTAAACTGTTCCAATATTGAGGCAAATCGGAGATAAGGCTAATTTTGATAAACGCGATTGTTTGAAAACACAAGGCCAGTGTAGATAGCTTAAATAAACATCAATAGAGAATATTAATTAGCACAATCAAAGTATTGTTTTTGAGGAAATAGATTACGGTTTCAAGATTTAGGCGAATTGAAATTTGATTTCTTTTTTTATAAATTATGTGTATATAGTTATTGGCATTAATTAATTGTTATTTTATTGAAGTGTTAATGTGTTGTCTTATTATAAATGATTTTTAAGTAATAATTTTTATTTGATTGTAATCAAGTTATTTATTTGTGAGACAATGTGTATGTAGTAATGTACATGTTAGCTTAATCATTTTCTTTGACATTTTAACTCATTTATATAGGAAAAAGTGAGAAAATCTTTGCATCCATTGCAGCCTGCTGCAACAGACAAAGAGAATCTTGTTGGTGGCGGCAGGACACTAAGATCTTCTATTAAGGACGTTATTAAAAAGTAAGTCTATTATTATTTTATATTATATATATTTTTTTAAGTATCCTAGTAGTTATTGTATAAGAATGGATCCTACATTGAAAATGGAAAATTATATTATGTTCATTTAAAATTAATTTCTCAAATGCTAAATATATATAATAAATTTTATATATATGTTTTTTGTAACAGGAATTGTACTTATTATTTTATATAAAAAAAATTATACTCATATTTTTTTTAATAGGCAATGTGCAATATTAAAAAGTACATAATTTTTGCATACTTATATTATCTTATATTTATTAAGGATTATTATCATGTATTATTATGTAATTTGTATATTATCACATCTAATTTTGTGTAACACTTTGTATTTTTCAGAAATGAAATGTCATCTGAACATCTGAAAAATGAACCCAAGAAGAAGAAAACCGTTGACAGATCTGTGCAAACAGATCGAGAATATAGCGATATAAAAATAAAAAAAGAGGATTTGACATCTGAAGGTAAATTTATTTAGAAAAACAAGTCTATCAATTTTGTTCAAAATATTTATATACATTGTTTGAAAATGCTCAATAGCAATTATCTATAAAATCTTCAATAAATCCTCCGTTTAATTAGTCTTCTTTAAAATGTTAATTCGAAGAAACTGTCTGGCGACTGTAATGTAATCAAAATTTTCCTGTAGTTTTAAATCCAATGCTCGTAAATACGTACAAAAGTATACATATTGAAGACGTAACTCTGCCTGTTTATGTACATTAGGCATTTTAAAATCCTGGCTCTGTTAACATCCTTTGTTACCACTGGTCAAGACTTATTTCGCAAGTCACGTTTTATCTTCAGTTTACAAACATTAATAGCACCTTCTGTGAAACACAGTTTTTCTCTGTATATTTTGGATTCGTTCCCGAAAAAGAGATATAAATGAAAGATGAATGGCTATAAATTTAACAAACTAAACTGAAAGCTTTATATTCGGACACCATGGAATCAAATGCAAACTTTAAATATCCGAAAATATTATAAACCTTGATTTTATTTTATTCAATCAAAAATATATATCTTCCTGGATTTAATAATTTAAACAATATAAAAATTCAACAGTTCTGTATATTTCCACTGACCCAATAATTCCAGTTGGGTCTTTTTATTCCTTAAAATGGCGGATATAAAGAAAATCAAACTCACTTCAAACGATCAATTATTAAAAAATACAATAAATTTCAAAATAAAAATGTTTTTTTATATTATAATTTAGCATATTTCCCATTCTAATGGAAAATAAAGAACAGAGTGTTTTATAAGAAAATAATTACTGCCAATTTGCTTTATATCCACCATTTTTCGTAGTCTTAAGAAAATCCCCAAAAGATTCCCAACATAATTACCATAAATATTTCTCAATTCCAGCTGGCCCAAGTGAGAACTACTGGGAAGTTCGAGCAAAGAGAAGTATGGAAGCTTTAGCCGAAGCACTCGAAGAAAACAAACAGTTTGCCGAACGCATCGCTGTACTCGAAGAGGAGAATGAAATTTACAAAGAACAAGTGAAGGAATGCAAAGAACTCATAGAAGTGCTGAAGGTAACCTTAACATTGCACTCTTTAATAAAAACCAATTTCTCCACATCCCCGTTACAATCTATAATACCATTCACTCTTGCTTTCAGGAAATGTTGGGCGAAGACCACAACGACATCAACAACTCCTTAGACGACACGCTATGATACATACAGGTTTCCACCAATGCGCGCGATTCACAATCATATATCACCGTTCCTCAAAGAGCGCCAGCCCTTTGAAGAACACCTTAATGGATAATTTTAATTAGTCGGACGAAATAAGTTATGCGAAGAATCAGGGACTAAGAAATAAGAAGTGGCTCGGCTTCGTGCAAAAATCATTTCACTTTATTCAAAAAACATTTAAAGCTAAGCGGCAACCCTTTCATTTTCACAAACTGTTTTTTGAAAAAAGCCGTTGCTTTTGCATCGGACGCATCGATTTGCTTCTCAAAGTTCCCGCGCTTTTCGTACACGTATTATAACCACGAAACAATCATTTTTATTTTGTCCATACAAAGCGTACAACCACGACAACGTTTTATTCATGAATTAATACAAAACATAGATTCGACTTCTTTACAACTGTTATTGATTTCATACAAATTGTGACCTGGCGTTCACAGTTTGTGGCATATAAAATATAACAAGTACAACGCGTAGGTGTGAATTTGGTTAATCTTCATCTTTGAATCGACGATAAAACGATTGGACGTACGTAAAGACGCATTTCCAGTCGGGTTTGCGCATCATTACCATGTCCTCCACGTCCAAAAGCGGTGCAATTCCCGCGACTTCACTGAAATCATACAAACATCCCATCCGTTAACGCGTTTTCAACATACAGCTGTACATTGCTGGATGCAAGGGTTGAGAAGTTATTTGCTTCGTGAAAACATGAAACGAAGGTTTTTATGTGAAATTGACTGCAATGTATTATGCGTGTTGAAATGGGCGTTTATACCAAGTTTACTAGTTATTATATTTATCGAGTGTGTGGCTGAAGAAAGTACAAGTTTAGATATATGTATGTTTTATACTGCATTTTGCGAGTGTCCATTTTTTGAATAGCAGAGAAGGAATGTTGTATATAACGAAAATGTTTGTGTACAATATAATTGGGAATCAATAAATTATATTCAACAGTTTCTGCACTTACTCGGCTTTCGTAAACGCCAACTCGAAGTTGTATCTGCGGTTTTCTGGACGAAGACTGTGGTAGTCAAAAGCGTCAGGTCTGAAATGATGAAGGAGGGCGCAAAATGCTAACCCGTTGGCCCAGCTTGTAGAAAAATTATCCAGCTGCACATTCTATTGATGGAATGCAATTGAATTAAAAGTGATGTTTGTTCAAGTGGGTTTTGCCTTGGGATTCGGGTCAGTCGATTGTAACTCACATCATACTCTTTGGTTTTTGCGCGACACCATGATAAGAGCCGCTCTTTTATTTGTGTTGCACTGTGTTGCAATTTAGGATCGGTAAACTTGAACTTAAAATCTTTCCCTGGAGTCTTAGGTGTACTAAAAATAAATCAGAAATGTTAGAGGATGAAGCATACAGAAAAAATGGCTAAAACGATATTTTTATTTTATTATTATAATATTATTTTTATTATTTTTTTAAAATTATTTATTATTATGAATCCTTGTAATAAGTTACGATGATATTTTTTTTTCAAACTTGGGAAAATATTTAAGAAGTATTTCAGTATTTTCTTAAGGTATTTTTAGCTTGTGGTAATACATTTGCCGCCATTTGGTAAACCACCTTAAAGTCAGTTTGGTTGAAATTTTTGTTTAAAAATTTGGCGGAGCTTTCTTAAACAATTATTCGAAATAAGAATAGTCACTTTCTTTGGAAACGTTTCTTATATCAGTTTTTCTTATGTATGTAAGTGAATAATTGCTGATGCCAATATACAAATCGAAGAAAAGTTATAATCGGAGTTCGTTACACATTCTGTATAAAAATATAATAAAAATCAGAATGAAAAATCATTAGTATTTTTATTTAAATAATCGTTTATAATAAGATATGGAATATAATTTTGTCTGACGTCGATAATTTATAAAAATATTTCTTTTATATTTTACTCTTCTATGAAAGTAACTTATTTTTATAACTTCAATTTCAATTATAAATGTGTCTGTTTAAATGATAAATTGTGTTTTGGAAATTATAGTTACCACGATAATTTTAATGTCATAAAAAATAATTTAAAATTATGCCACAGATTAAAAAAAACTTATTATATCATGGTATAAAATATCATTTAGCTTCCGATTAAATAATTTAATAAAATGAAACTAAAGAAATTAAACCATTCTTAATTAAATTAAGATGTCTATATTGAGACATTCACATTATTTCCTAATAATATATTAAAAGTCGTAAAAGAATTTAATGGCTTTTAGAAACTATATATCTAACTGATCTTATGTAATATCATTTATTAATAATAGACTTTGAGGTCTTCATACCCAACTCCTTTTGCACACCGCGCTATATATAAGTGTATAAATATGACAGAAGTCATTGAACTATATAACACAACTATTGTATTTATAACAAAATTATTTCCCTTGACATAATATTTTTCATTAACAAAGTAATTATCTATTTTTTTTATAAATCACTTTATATTTATCACCGCCTATTATTTTTTCAAATCGAGAAATCCTTGTTGAAAATGTTTAATTAACATAATCTCGATTGGATCAGTCAAACTGGATTTGCTATGAATATAAAATTTATATTATATTTTGATACTTGGGATACTGGTAACCGTTATGTTAGTTTAACAAAGTTATTTTAATACATTTAAAATCCTTTAAACAAAAATTATCAATCATCACTTAGTATTGCAAATATAATTGAACAAATTAAACAATATGTCCAATTGTAAAAAATATCTGATGAAATGAACTAAAAACGTCTTAAAACAGATTCGTTTTCTGTAACACACTAAAAAGCGCCTGCCACCTCAAAACGTCACTTTCCTTGCGAAATGAGGACAAGTATTTCCGAAACATTTCATTATCAAAAATTCGTTATAAACTAATAAATACCTTGACAGTAAACACAAAGATTACCTGATTGCACAGGGAGCGCTGTTTTGTCGATCGAGTTGTCGAAATTTAGCGAACGGTGACATAGGCTTCGTAGGTGCTGAAAACGATGCGCGAACAATGCATCAGATTATTACAGTAATATGCAAATTTGTTATTGTTGAAATAGTCGCACGCATGCATCGATCAGACATGCTGCTCACAAATTGTAAATTTATGTTCAAACACAAGACTGATTAATCGTTACTCATCGGAGTCAAAGTGAAACTCTTCTACCAATAATAATTCACAGTCTTCACTTGTTGTCTATTCACTGTTAATCAGTCAAAGCGATTTGCAAAAAATTCCCATTAATCACTCACGACTACGTTTGCCAGACTATTTCAATGTTAATCAACGTTTGCCTTTCGCGCAAGTGTGTTTCATGTTATTTTCCGCGTTTCGTTCCACTAACAGTTTTAGCTTGGAAAACACTCTATGCGAATTTTGGGAAACGTTCTACTAACGTGGAGCCGGTTGATCGAACGAGAACGATTTATAGTTTTCCATGTTTAAGGCACTGACGGGTTGATTTGTGGAGCCACTAATTCATTTTTTACCATTCGGTTTCTACGGTTCGACTGATTATGAGTCTGATCTGTGCCGTGTGGTGCGTGTTTCGAAGACGGTCTATTTAAGTAACAGCCGAAACATGCGGAGAGGCTTCATTTGAGATTGATGTAAATAAATGATCGAATTGAGCAATCGAATCTTTTTTCAGTTCAACGAGAGATTTGTATTTTCGAAAAATAGACCTTCAAAAGTTACGGTGTGAAGGACCGGGAGTTTATGGGAAATGCCTGCAAAAAATTTTGTATAGAAATGAATAGAAAAGAATTGGATTTTAAGTCGAATTGAGCACTCATTCGAATTGACTGGGATTCATTTTTCGGTTTTGAATGCGATAAATAGTTGAATGAATTTCAATTTAGGAATTTTAATTAATTGGAAACTTTTTCAAAATGTCAATCTAAGTGGAATTGAAAAGAATAGAAAAGAATTCGTTTTGTCAGTTTGAATTCAGATTTTGCAATTGAACATAAACGAAATCTTTTTGAAGAATTAAAAACTGGTCTTTGGAAATATTGATAAAAAAGCACCGAAATAGAATGGAATTGAAATTCAAATGATGAATTTGGAATCTTTCCACCGACTAATTGAATATGTAATAAACAATTCTTTTCTATTAGTTTCTATCAAATATTTGTTGCAGGGGTTTGACAAGTTAGGGGGATTTATGTTTGGGAACCTGAATTTCCAAATGAGAAAATCGTGTGACGTAAGTTTAGAATCAACATATGTGTATAATGTACAATACACTCATTGAAAATAAAAGTTAATTTAAAGAAAGGTTTTTTGAAAACAATTCTGGGTGTTTTTTGTTATTTTGCCAAAATAGTTAAATAAAGGTCGGTACTTAAAGTAGGTCTGCATGTTAAAGGTACTCTCCGGAGTGAAGATTGTTTGAAAAAGCCCGCACTTAATTTATTTAATTTGGGACGGAGATGCTAAAAACAGCTCGACTAATTGATTGTTTTACTCTATAGCTGTTGCTGAGTTCCGTTTCTCAAAACAATAACAATTTTATTAACAGTAATAAAGTGAAATTATTTTCAAGCGCTAACAATTTTTGGAAGAGACCTAGAAGTTTTAAGAGGAAGTTGAAAACTTCGCAGTATGCTAAAAATAACGTAGTATTTATCATGTCATGGTAATTCTAGAAAGCTACAAGAAAAAGAAAGTATAATGTGTTACAAATTTCTTAATGTAGACATTAGTAGATCCGAGACCAGTTTCAAGGTATTTAAATCAGTTAATCATAAAATATAATATGATACAATTCCATTGTACATTTTTTAACGCACTGAATAACTATGAATTATATGAACATACTTTTAATAATTAAAAAAAATCGTAAAAGTTATATGAAATATCTTACATGATTCTTGAAGAATGATGACTTGTAGGAAAGTTAAATGTGTATGGCAAATAAATTTCTCAGAGAGATAACTTAATAAGGAAACTGTGGAAGTTCACATACACTGTTTATATATCTTGAAAAAATGATCTCCCACTGTATTAACCTTTGACTACTACTTATTAGATACCTCATGATTTTATACTGGTTTCCTAATAGGCAATTCCTATGAACTTAAACTGAACCAAAAGTTATTTAAAATAGAAATAAAATTATTAAAATTAAAATAAAATTATTTCTTCTAATAAAACTACTGACAAGCTATTATACTTATTGAATACGATTCCTTTTATTTCAATCCCTTTTATTTCAATCTCTTTGAGTATTACATACTATATATCACACATATTCATAATACTATTCTTATAACAAATATTGTTATTCAAAATGTTTGTCTTTTCCACTCGCCCAGCGATAACAGCAAAAATCAAAATGATCCATAATCATCACAGTGAAATCCACCATCTATACTAAGTCTATAGTATGCTGTTATGATGATTAGAAGGTCTAATTTCTACTTAGTACCTATTAGATTATATTCGGTCCGAAAATTTGGGTGTTATACAAATACATATCACAATGTCATTAATGAATCAGAATCACCGTCCACCGTAACATGCTTCGTTATTAAAACCACACTCTCAGAGCTACATGATGTAGTAGCCATATCGGTCAACAGCCATCTAAACGTTCCATTCAGATGTCTTTTAGCATGGACAATCGTGGTTGGAGACATGGTATTCGTATATTAATAAATTACACTTTGGAATTTAGTAATGTAGTGGGGCGCAACTGCTAGTGACTCGTCAAATGGCAAATAATCGTAACACCAATAAGTAAATGTCAGACTCACTGATTATTAGGACCGCCTCGAGTCAAAGACACAGAACGTCCGTCTTACATCCAGGGCTTCGGAAACACACATCAAACACGACATACAAACTTCTTTGGAAGCAATCGCACTTATTACTTCGGGCCCCGAGCTCTTACTTTGTTACATTTAACAAATCACGTTTCTCCTCTCTAATTACTCTTTGTCCCATTATAGTACGTACTAAATTTTGCTTTTCATATCAGTAAAAGAGTTAGGCTCTAGTTAAGCAAATCGTCCTGGCGAGGAACCCTTAAAAGCGTTCGTCCGCGCCGGTTGCTTCCTTGAACAGACTGTCGAAAGCCTTGTCCACGTCGACGTTGTCGTCGAAGATTTTTTCGTCGTAGAGATGCGGCATCGTGTGGCTCTTGGCCAGAGCGTTGAAGTTCTTCTTGGACACCAGCTGCCGTTTTTTGCTTTTCGACTCGATGCTCGCACTGGAAGACGAGCCGTGGAAGTACTGCTGCACCTTTTCCTCCATCTTCTTCATATTGTCCGAAGAAGAGGAAGCCTCGAATTGTTTGGAGAAGCGCATGGACGAAGGCGACTTTGGTTTTGGTGGCTTCTGGAACGAGCTTGGCTGAGGACCCGGAACCTGCAGGCTGCCTTTGGACATGGCCAGTTGGTGCCAGGACTCGGATTTCGACAGGACTATCCTGGATGGCTTGGTGGCGCAGCTCATCAGGTACTCGTCACTGGTGTCGAAGGGACTGGCGGTTTGCTGCACAGGAGAGCGACTTTGGTCGTTGAATTTCGGGTGGACTAGCTTGGAGGGGTGCAAGGTGTGAGTCTTTGGCGGAAGAGGAACGTTTACTGGCCGGAAATGCAGTTTGTTGGGCTGGTTCCTCTTTTCTTCGAAGAGGTTGATTTTGTCTTGGGTACTGTGGGAGTCGGAAGGCTGCTCGTAGGACTGTCTGAGGGCTCCGACTTTGCCGAAGTTGAAGGAGGGACTCACTGGGGAGACACGAGCATCTTGGAACCTTCGGGGACTGTTATCTCGGGACTGGTCACTCTGAAACTTCTTTATGAGACTCTGTTGTAGCATGTTGTGTCGCTGAATGTCGGAGAGGGGCTGGGTGTTGTCGTCGGGGATTTGTATCTGCGGGATTTTGGCTGGTTCGTTGTAGACGTAGATAGGCGATTTGGTGTCGTACTGTGTCCTGGATTCTAGATCGTCGACGGACTCTGGACTAGCTGAGGTGGAGGCAATGGTACCGATGGCGGCAGTGTACCTGGTCACTATGCCTTCGGAACCTATGTCTTGGTTCTGGATTTTCTTTTCGATAGATCCATCGTACATGGGGGGAGAGTACATGTTGAGGGATGGTACTCTGGGGTCAGCATGCCTGTGGATGTCGTGGTAGCTGGGTTCTTGGGGTGGAGGAGGATGGGGAGGGTAATAGACAGTGTTGGGATTCACGTACTGTCGGTTTATTGGTTTTGGAACCACAGGATAGTCCGGGCGAATGTAGGTTTGCTTCTCAGGTTCGGGGTAGAACTGGTTGTACTGGTCTGGGTATTGCTCGGTGTATATTTTGGGCAAGGACAATTTGCCTGGGTATATGTACTCTTGGTATGGTACTTTAGGGGAGGACGGGGTGGGAAAGGGTACTTGCTGTTGAACAGGCATGTCTTCGACAGAATGGTAACTCGAAACAGAAGCTACGGGGGAGTAGACACTGTCCGTTTGAGGAGTGTGTTGGCTCTGTCGCCGCAGGTCGAGGTCTCGGTTGTAGTAGACTGGCGCCTTATGGGGGTTACTGTTATTGAGCTCGTTCAAGAAGTTGGACAACGCATAACTCGGCGGGTCTTCGGGTACTGTCTGAACGGATACATTGTTACATAGTGTCCTCGCTTCTTTTTCTGGATACTGCCGGTGGTAGTCTACGTTAACTCGCTCTTCTTTAGGTGTTGCAAGCAACGTTTCGTTTCCCGTTTGAACAGCTACGTTTTTAACTCTAATATCACTTCCATGTAGTGGACGATGAGGTTCATTGACACGTTTGCTTGGGTTGTATCTGGGTGTTACTTCATGATGTTTCTGGTACGGCTCTCGGTGAGTGGCTGATTCCTCTTCTATTGTTCGTCTGACTCGAGTTGGCTTCGGCTTTTTATCGAAGCGATTGTTGTACTGGTACTCCTGTACGTTAGGAATGTTGGATTTGTCAGCCACTTTAACTGGATACATGTGATGGAATTGGCTTGAAGGATGAGAAAATCGTTTCTGCGCTTCGTAATAGTTGCTCATCGAGTTCCTCTTCATGTTTTGATACGCGCTGTCACTAGCACGCTTACTCTTCAAGTCTTCTTTCCTCCTTTCACCTTCATCGAGGCTATTGCTCAGTCTCATCTTGATCATCTCGTTATATTTGCCTTCTGAAGAATTCCTAGAAGGCTTAGGTGCCACTGGCTTTTGATGAACATAACTGTTACCAGTTTCAGCTGCGTTTTTCGAGTCACCCATGGCTTTTGTTGCAGACGCGTGAGCGTTCTCTTTATTGAACTTAGGTCCTTTAGTTCTCGGCGGTGGCACCGGAGGAGAATTTGCGTTTTCCGTTTCGCTGTGATCAAATATCTTCACTTTGGCTTGCAACAGACCACCATTACCACTTTTTGGGGTATACCCATACTTAACGTAACTACCCGTGGTTGCCTCGTCTTTGCTGTTCTTCTCAATCTTCTGGAACGGAGAGGTCGGCGCGTGACGGAAACCGTTCTGATTCTGTTTCGCCGGACCGTACGGTAGCCTCAAGGAACCTATCACCAAGTTCGCCTCCTCATTAACTTTGACCTTGGCTTCATCCACCACGTTCTGCCTACCACCTTCTTCACCTTTCGGTTTGTCGAACGCAGTCTTAATGTTCGAAAACCGATTGTTCCAGTTCTTGTCCGCCACCGAACTCGTTTGCCTGTAACTGAAACTCTTGAAAGGCGCAGCCGTAATCGGAGGTCCAGACTCACTGTTCTTGTTTATCAACGCCAAAAACTTCCTATCGTTCTCCGTCTTCGGCTCGAACGATGGTATCACTGTATTCGTTACATTCGACAATATCTTGTCGCTAATATCAATCGGCCTTCGCAGTGCTATACACCCGTTCTGCCTCCCGTAATCCGCCTGCAGCTTCAAATAATTCGGTATGTCTATCGTATTCGCCCTTTTGATCTTAGCTTTCTTTGACGTAAACTTGTTATGCTTGATAGCTGTTCCCGTGGGGTTGTAGTACGTCGGTGGGACCTTTACCAGCTCACTATCCAGCAGATCCAGGTCATCCTTCGACCCACTCTTCGTTACTCCACTTAAGTTTTGCCCTTCGTAGCTGCTCTTCTCATTCTCCCGGTTCCTGCTCTGCAATGACTGTTGCTGGTTGATCGCGTCCTTGATGTGCTTTTCCTTAACCTTCTCCGGAACCTTGTCCCCTTTGCAGACAATCTGTTGAGTTTCGCTCTCCTGATTACTATCAGCAACTGGGTTCAAGTTAACTCTGGCGTTGTTCTCCAACCACTTCCTCGCTCGTGCCAACTCCTCAGTAGACACTCCTATGGTATGCCTGTCTGCCCGTCGTCTACGCTGGCACGTTGGCTTTTCCTGTGCAACTGTCGCTTCCGCTGGGATCTTTAACTTCGCCAGCAACTTCGATATCAGTCTCAGCAGGTTCAACTTGTTGGTGGAGTCAAGACTCGAGTTGTACCTCGTCAGAACCCCGATGTCGACTCGTTTGAGGGTGTCTTGCAGGTGGGCCAAGGCCGTGTGAATGTCCGACAGCAACAGGTCCTCCAAGAACTTGAGATCGAGATTTGGCTTGACGTCTTGAGTGGCTTTGTCGGGCGTACTTTGCAGGTTCGACGCCCACATGCGCAGGTCCTCTTCCGAGTCAACGCCGGAATCCTCCAGCGGCAACTGGTCCTCGCTGCTCTGGCTTGAGCACGACAACTCCAAAGCGGAACGCAGACGTTCAACTAATACCGGCAATAAATTGCACTCACCAACTTTGGGCTTTGGTAGTTGTTCGGATTCGGGCAGGGAGCGCTGCGACTGTGCGGAGCATGGCTTTGTTACGACGCTCTTGTCGCCGCCATTCTTGTCAGGTTCGTCGCACCTCGGCGCCGGGCTGTTCTCTGAAATGTGAGTCAATGAGTGTATTTGAGGAGAAGAAAGGAAGTCAATTTTCGACGCTGGACGCCAGTCAAACGACGGCATCCTTTGTCTTTATGTTTCAGTTATAGACTGGAGTTAAAATTATACGATTACTGTTGTTAATCTGTAGTAGTATCTTTTTCCACGAAAAAACTGTTGGATGATTAAGTGACGTCAGAGATTTATTTTGTTAGATTGATTTAGATTGTTTTTCGTATACTGCAGATCAATATTGTGAGGATTAGTAACAACTGGCAGCATCAGTTTCGTTATTTTCATTTCTTTCAATTGTTATTGCTAGTATTCAACAGTTTTTAATTGATTTTTAAATGATTTATGAATAAATTGACTATTTCTAATATCGCGTTAATGAGAGCAATGTTATCCATTCAATAATGTTATTAAATTATTATCCACAAAAATAAATCTTGTCGGCATTAAAAGCTTGCAATTAAATATCTTCAATTAATGCTAAGCTCAGTGTCTGTTTTTTGTTTTGTAACTTTCTAAGCATTGCTATAAATCCTTTACGATAATAATGTATTCCAATGTTAATAAATTTCGATGCCTTTGCATTTAGACCAGATATTTGACGAAAGCATCTGGAAATAGTAAAAATAGTTCAATTCTATCTTGGACGCAAAAGCCAATAAAATTTGATTTATCTTTAGTAGACGTATTCAAACGTAAGCTATGAATCAATAATAAAGACCCGTAGGAATTTTCGATGCAACATTTTTCGATGGCTATAAGAAGTATCGTCTGAAGTTTCGTCCGAATCACTTTTGTTATTGACGCTTTAATGAAAAAAAGATAAGAAATAAAAGATTGCATCTCGTGTGATGCGTAGCGCGCGTCCAGCTTTGTTGCGACTCGTGTCGGTAACCTGATTTTATTTAAAACACGGGGATTCTACGCAGATTTATTTTTGGTCTCTGGTCTGTAGTATTGCGCACAGTATCAAACGTCGGAATTCACCGGTGACTTTATTCCGCGTACAGTTTCGACGTGCAATTCGCAATTACATTAGAGATTTCGATCAATTAGCTGATATACTCAGTTTTGCGAATGAGATTTTAGTTATTATATATTTATTGTATTAATAGAATTTATATACAGATTTTCAAAAATTGTTTAATCTTAACTTCCTTCAATGGCAGAGGTTAAGTACTGTTGTTTTTACACTATTTTCCAACGAACTTATGCTAAAAGGAAATTATTCACCCTTTCTTAAAGAAATGTTCCAACCTGATTTTGGTGTGTCAGGTTCTCGGTTTTCGGAATCTTGTTTATCCTCATCCGCCTCAATTGGTGGACTTGAACTCTCGGCATCGCGGTTCTCTTCGCTGTCTATTACTTTTTGGATGTCTGCTTTACATGACAATTAGTTTTCATTAGGATTTTTTATCTTACAAAATTTTCCAACTAAACAAATGTAACAAAATCATTACTACCACAACTTCTCATTTCCTAAAATGTTTATTTTCCGTGCTTTTTATTTTTGTTTCAGCTAAAAATCTCAAACTAAATAACCCCACTAGCACACCCCGCCAACTAAAATGGAAATTCGCAATATATGTCTTACTTTGTGATTCCGACATTTTGGTCCAATATGCGGGAGATGCCTGCAATCCGAGAAAGAATGCCTTATTATTGACTTATTTAAATAATAACTATAAAATAATAAATATAAAATAAAATAATAACTATAAAATAAAATAAACGTCTATTTCTTAAAAAAACATTTTCGCAAAAAAATCAGTTACACTATCTGCTATATTCGAGACACGTCCTTGACGACGTTTCGACTTTCAGAATTTCGTTAAAATTTCTCGCACAAGTTTCCGGAAACCCGGGAAAAACATTTGTTCGACTTAACGTCGATACTGCCAACAATTTACAATCTTCGCGCAAATAGTTTATTTATACGCATTTTGAATAAACAGCGCCTCGTAGCAGCCAATTTAATCATTTCGCCTTACGCGCCCACGCTGGTATAACTAACGCGTAATTTCGCTCTACTTAGTTTAGTCATGTAAAGCGCATTATCGCGCCTTGTTCTCGGACCTGGAGAAAGCCAATTTCGCGTTGAGGTTTTGCGTTCGATTCGCGTCAATTGCGTTTAATTGTGCGGTGCTTTTTTCATCGCACGTTATGAGCCAGTGAATCGAGTTGCCTCGTGACAAGAAACAAGCTGTCTGTCAGAAATTCGAACCTCGCCAACGATTCTGGCAAACCCTTCCGCGTTTTATTTAGTCAACAGTCGAAAATGACTGGCTGAGTTAGATGAACGAGTTTCAAACCAAACGATAATTGGTTGCGATTTCCTATGCCCCAGATTTGTCTTTTTGTTAACATAACAAATCAATGTCTAGGCTTTACGAACCAATGTCGATGCAGAAAAGGGAGAGGGGATATTTTTAGGGGAAAAATAGAGAGGATATTCCAATGTTTATTTGAGACAATGTCGAGTGAATGTTTAATTACTTAGATTAATTATTAGAAAGGTTATTTAACATTTTTTATTGGTAAATTCAGAGTAAAAATATATAAATTGCAGGTATTGTTTATTTGGCTAAAATTATAATGTTCCCTTATTTTATTTTAATTTAAACATATAATTAAGTTTCACCAAGAATACTATATAGTATATTTTGAGTGAAAATGTACATTACTCAACACTAACTCTAGTCAGATTATGATTTCATTACTTAATATAATAACAAACAACATTGTATATACTGTCGGGTAAGAGTATTACAAAATGTTTCTTACGAAATTTAAGAGATATACAAAAGCTTGCCCAGAAAATAGGTATTATTTTAAATAAATATGAATCAACAAATTATGATATCGTATTTATCTTCAGTATTTATCAAATCATTAATAACTAATCTGACTACTACAACAATTTATTATTAATTTAAACAACTAAATCCATTTATTCTATAAATTGTAAATGACAAATTAAAATCGGGATATCGATATTGAATAATATCAGATATATCTAAATATTAAAAATTGTACGTGTAAACGGTAGCGCATTTCTAATAGCAATTTAGGCTAGAGCTCGTAAGCTTGACTCACGTGGGTGGATGAGTGAAATTGGAAAGCAGGTTATGCATCTAAGAGGGGTGTTATTTCGTGGTCTATTTGGCGATGACATGGCTTCGCACTACGCGTTATTAAAAGGATATTGATGTCTATTATTCGATGTCTATTATTAATAGGTTTCCTATAGTGCTACAATCCATTTAAATCTGTTGACAAATCTGCACCGAAAAAAATTGTCTTCGATTATCACCACTTCAAATTATTATTTTAACTAAGAAAGTTGTTGATTTTGAAAATCGACATTCATTCATTTAACCAAAAAGTTGGTCACTTCACGAGGAGTTACGGGTATCCAAACGTATGCTCTCCAAGAAGCTGTTTTCTATAAATAATTTCACGTTATGCCGAATAAACTGGCCAGTGAAAAGCGGGAAGCCGCGTCCTTCGTTTTTGACTTTGAGAAAAACTAAAAAACACCCAATGGCGGTTAATTTCGGAAATCACTCCCTTTTTATTTGAAAAAAATCACAAGTTATATTCATGTTATATTTACGTTCAATTTAATTTTAACCAAAGTGGATCACTGATATTAATGAATATAATAAATGTAATTTAATGTCAAATTTTGACCCTGATTAAAAACTAAATTTCATCAAATTGAGGACATTCTTTATTAATGTATCTTAACGTCGAAATGAAAGCAACACAAGATTGTCACTGACTTCAAAACCGCGTTCTTCACTGTCCCCTGTTCCCAAATCCAAACCCATTTGCCACTCACTAGAATTATTTAAACCAACAATTCCTTCCACGTAAACAAAACTCGCATTAATACCACCGCACGTAAATTGTTTGTCCAAACGTGGTCACTTTCCTCTGACAGACTCGCGGTTCCGCCAATAAAAGAATTTTACGCTGCAGTTTACGGAGCCACGCGTGCGTACTCCGGAGAACCGCAAAATTTTCTTAAGAAATGACGTCAGAGCGGCGGTTCTTAAACTGCCAGTATTCTATATCCCACACTTATAATGCACAAACACTTTCATCACTTTGTGAGAAAATAGTTACACTGCTAAAAATAATGTCCACTTTTAAGGAATGCCAGGCACATCGAAATTCCCGAAATCCCTCCCGTGGCAAAAAGTCTTCGCGATCGACTGATAACGCAATCGCAGCGAAGTGTCATTAAAGTTGAATTAACTTCAGTTCACTCGAGTCGAGAAAAGTTTGGCTTCGGTCTGCAGATACTTGCACTTGTGCGTTGTCAAAAGAGAGAACGCCTTTTAAGGCGCCAACACGTCCAAAACAGCAACAAACGGCTCAATCAGTCGGCAGTCTGTCGTTTGCGGCGGCGCACGCAAAAACGATTAAAAATGGCATGGCGGGTCAGGTATTGAGAAAAGCACGCTGCTTATTAGGATGCGTATGAAATGCGCTCGAAATGCGTTTACCTTAGGGAAATTGTAGGCGGTGGCAGTTTTGGTGGCCGATGCGCTCAGGCGACTGCGCGGACTCGAGGTAAATTCTGGTAGCGATGCTGATGGTGCCGCTAGTGAAGTATGGCATCACTCGGCTCGAATTAGATCTCCCGAAATAGCAGAAGTTATTGCTGTTACCTCAAGCCCGCATATACACCTTTATTTCCCGTAAAAGCAACACTCATACCACGCGGAACCACGCGAATTCAAATCGCGCGCGCAATCATTCGAGGGGCAGACGGGATTTCAGTCAAATCAGCAACTGAAGTAAATATTGGTAGTCGATTTTGCGAATAGAATGTCTTAGAACTTGAAATTGAGTAGTTTGAGAATAACAAATTTGATTTAGTAATTGTTTAGTGAAAGTTAAGTTGCGGTTTTGGCAATAGAGTATGAATGGTTACTTTGCACTCTGTTAAAAATATATGATTTTGCAATTATTTTTTTAATTTAGCCAAATGTTGTAAAACTTGAAAGTTGAGTAATGTTGGAGAATTGAGTACACTTTTGTTTAGTTTTTTGTTATTTTTGTTTTAAGTTGAAAGTAAAATAATCAAAATGTGTTGGTTATTTTAGTTTTGAATGGAAAGTTTTATTATTGAGAAATTCGCGACGTGTTTGATGTAAGAAATTTTCTGAGATTTCACCGTTCGCGATCATTATAACGGTGAATGAGTTTGGGAAGTTGTCGATTTAGAGATGATATAAAACAAAATTAGAATAAAATGTTTTGTGAATTGTGTAAGATGAATTTTACCTTTAAAAAGAATGTTGTTGACACAACGTACGATTCTGAACTGCAGTGGAATGAAAGAATTGTTGCCGTTCTTGATGATTCTTTGTGCTCTCTTAATCATATGGTCAAGTGCTACTTTGTTAGATGTTAGATATGCGATAGATATACAACTTAGTTCCAGTTTCGAGTCATTCTAATTATTTGTGAGCATTCGAATAAATATTCGGAACAATTTCTCTGAAATGTGTAATGAAATAATAATATATATTAAATTTAATAGATCAATTTATTTATGACCTATATTGATTAAAACATTGGCGGTATGCATGAAATCAACGATTAAAGACTTATATCACTACCAACAATAACTATTTATTTTGTAAAATGAATTGAAACACATTAAAACAAAGCAATATCTATGTTAATATTAATATAAATTACCATTCTTAGACAGTGAGTTACTTAAGCATACTATCCCCTATGTAATTATTTACTTCTTTCAAATCTCTATATGAAGTTTGTAAAAAAACATAACTTACACCGTTACGTCATATTGTATACTATATGCATATTGTATATTGTATAAATCGTATTGTCGTATTGTCAAAGGGGTGGACCAAAATAGGTGGACCATTTTTTAATATTGTTTTAATTCTTCTTTTTTGTTGCTTGATTGGGGTCATAAAATAACCTTAAAAGGAAACTGTATTGGAACTCGGATCGATTCCGAACTCAGTTCCGTAGATTGGTACCCTGAATCGTCCCAATGTCATTTCTCAGATGATTCGTCAGATGTGTCCCCAAATGAGTTCCTACGTGGTTTTTTATTAGGGTTGTCCATAAATGAGGACAATTGCTAGAAGTTATGTTTTTTTATTAATATAAATAAATATAAATAAAGTTTTTTAATTAATAGATTTCACTTATGTAAAAATGAGTGCAGTATAATAATTAATAAAACACCTAATATCAATTAATTTATATTATGTATATAACTCCATACGAACTGGAAACCTATCAGATATCAAATGTAATTTCCTTGAAAGTTAAAATTGTATTTAAGACGTGAAACATTTGTTAATAAATGCTTTAATTATAATAAAAAATACAACAATTATGCTTTGTTTAAATGAATGCAATACTTTCTAAACCGATAAGTAGAAATCATTAAATATGAAGCACACTACAATAATGTTGTGTTCTCTAATGGAAATGATATTTACGAATATAATAACAAATAACTTATTAGTAAAGCGGAAATATCACTGAATCTAAGTTGATAAAGTTAGACGAATTGATTAAAATTAAATGCAGATAATAAAATGCATTAGGTTTTAGAAAACAAATAATGTATTGTTCTAAGAAATTCAAAATAATCAGGATTTAAGTCTTCCTGTTATTGCATGTCGGGTTTATTGTGTATAAAGGTACATATGTAAGACCAATCACAATAAAATTCCACTAAAGACTTTCTTCCTTCAAAAATTCAGTCACTGGATTATTAATACAATTGATTCAAGAGAAATTGATCGTTTTTAGGCATTTATGTCAACATTTGATTTCACTCCAAACATTCCCTACAAAAACAACTTCTCTGCAAATGGTATATTTCAGACTATGACGACGCATGTTTTTCTACCACAGAAGTCGATACAGTGTTAACTCATGATGTAATCTAGTCTAACACTGAATCAATTCTTTCATTCATAACATTTTAATTCGTCCATGGAACAGTCCCTGAATCAAGAAAAGTTATTTTCCTATCAATACAGCTCTACAAATTCTTACGATATCATATCATATTTCTTCATCGAAAATCAGAACCAGATCCTCATTTTCGCCTTCAGCAATTTCTCCCTGTGAAAATTATCACTAAATGACCATTGTACATATCACTCTGCACACATCCTCGCTTTCACGCCGTATTATTACTTTCGCTTTTTATCAAGTACCGCCTTGTAATGTCCATCCAAATTCGTGAACTCACTCTCATCCGACAATGCATTTCCCCAGCACTCTGCTAATTGACCCCGATTTTTCTCATCCTACAACCCAAGAACATCTCTGTCTCCCAACTACACCTGCAATTATTTTCTCCCATCTGGATTTCGCGCCCATCTTCAAGTGCACTCCTCGAACCTGCTCCCTGGAAACTTGCAGTAATCATCTGCAAAAAGGGAGCAAAACGCCGACGAAAATGCAGTCAAACCGAATTCCATCCAGTCTTTTCCGAGTCAACGCTTCTGACGAATCTTCCTCTTGAGGCTCTTTCTCTTTCTTTCTCAACAGCTCCAGCATTAAGGTCGTTTGCCCACACCTTTCGTTGTCTTTTCCTCCCACCATAAACTCTCCCTTCTATCCGTCCAAGTGACGAGGCCACTTTCAACTGGAAACCTGTTAACCTACTTGGGCCAGTCTTTGCGCCACTTTTGTTTGTACACCCGAGCTGCAGGTGCACGTGCGCGAAACCGAACAGGTCTGCGCCTCGAAGATGAGCTCTTCGGACGAAGAACCGCTCCGTTTGCGTCAGTGATTCGCCTCCGTTCCCGGCACTTACCATCCGATTGTAGTCGACGAGGTGCTGTATGTCGAGTGGTCGCCGACACACTCTTCCATCCACTCATAGAATCCGATCGCATGTCGACGATTCACCAGCTCATGTCACGCAGCGACGACTCGCCGAGTTTAGCATTGGCGCGATTTTCGACTTTCGCTCGCAGGGCGATAACTTTCGTCGATTCGCGTTTTCGAGACGATTTAGTGACATTTCGTGCGATGAATAACGCGACCTGATTCGCGAGCAACGCGAGTTCAGACTCGCCGAGACGGCGAAATGGAATTCCGTCATTAAGGTTGTACAATTGGGGTATATATGAAAAAGGAAATTCGTGAAAATATATAAAAATATAGATTAAATGGTCAAATCGAAAAATATACTGGACGTACAAATTTCGGAATTACACAAGGGAAAGGATGAGGAAATCTTTACAAATTAGATATTTTATTAGTTATATTATGAAGTTAATTCGTACTAAATTTTGTGTCAGTAGTTTTATAGATTTTGTAAAAAACAGAAACATTAACACGGAGTTTATTTGATTATATTTTCTCTTAAACATCCTCCTATGACAGTTATTTTCAATGATCTGTAATTATTACGCAAAAGTGGTTACCAATATTTGTTATAAACGTTATTGGAATGCAATTTTTTCTTAACAAATTTTAGAGTATATTTATTTTTTAGGCAACTTCACTCTTAAACATCAATTTTATAATAAAAAAGAATGTTTTGTAATCGTAAAACATTTATTTAAATGGACTATTTGTTGATTAACTATCGGAACCCAAAAAATACGCCCCTTCACGATTGTACCACCTTAAGTGTGAGAATCGTTCCAGATTCGTCGAATAGGCGTGCGAAAACTCATCACAACGCATTCATCCACCGGGTTTGGCCACTTTTCCAGGCAATCGCGTTACATAAGTTTGCGCCATTTTTACAGCTTTTCGGCGTTTTACAATCCGTCAATTCCGCGAAATTTCTACTTCCAGCCAATCGCCTCACGGGGTTCACCGAGAATTGCGATTTATTGCCGTGAACTTTTGCGCGAAAAACCGTTGCATAATTAATTGGACGGCCACGCGATAAAAGTCATCAATCTCGTTTCGCGAATGCCGGTTTTGTGGAATATACGGGCACGTTCACACCGGCGCGACTGTTGGTGTGAACGTGTCGTTTACGGAAACGATCGCTTTGACAATAAGCGATCGATTCCCCGCGAAAGCGAATTAGTCGTCGAATTAAATGGTAATCAATCAATCAGCGGGAAGTTCGGTTTCATTGTCATGGGCAGAAATTTTCATTCATTTGGACGTTTCTGAAGATAAGTGTGGTTTACTGTTAATGTGTGTTTTCGATTTAGGAATCGCATTAATGTGACAGAGTAAAGTCGATATCCCGTTAAAAGAGGTCGAGGAGAGAGAGCAAGATGAAGGGCTTTTTTGACGCTTTTCGGGATGACGGTGGGCCCACGATGTACAGTTACACCAATCGGACCCCAGTTACCGGTGACGCCAATTTAATAACCATATTCGTTATATTTTGCACGATATTCACAGCTTTCATCATCATCTTCCCGGGTATAAGGAAGGAGGTAATATATAAAAAGTATCAGGTACTGTGCTTCTTCTATTCCAAATTATTCCTTTTTGTTATTTTTCTTTGCTAATCTGAGTACGATTCGACACCAGTAGCATAGAAAGTAATGTCACCTTGTTGAAGCAGAGCACTAAGGTGTGACAAGTTCATTTTTTTTTACAGAGGCTGGCAACGTTTTTCACGGTCACCATTAGTCTCTTTATTGGCACGACTATTTTGGGTGTGTATTTGAATCTCATTTTCTTTATCCATTTCACCCAAGAAAACCCATTTCAATTATATTACTAAAAAAGTTTCGGTTTGGCCTACGTTTCTTAATTGGTAGCTGGAACAGAAGAGTAACCATCGTTCAAGTTTCAATCTTTTTTAATGTGAAGATATATGACTCGAAAATTACTGTTTGTTTTCGTTCCACATAAATGCTATTCGTGAGTGATTTTTATGGGTGGGTATGAGATAGCGTGTCATTACACTCAATGCGTTGCGTAAAAGTTTAACTATGCACCGCAGTTGCTCAATACGGTTCAACATGGCACACGACCTCAGGCACCATTGTCAGCAAATACAGTGCCTATTCAAACGAACAACTGACGGCGGAAATCGGTGGCTACATCGGATTGATGCATATTAATATCACTTATAGAGGTAGGAGACAAGATGAATAGCCATGATAAAATGCAAATCTCATCCTTATCTAGTGCATCACGATTCGTTGAAAAATGTAGACGTTTCGAAACGATTTCCAACTTTTGTAAACATCTTTTATTTTTCCACCGAACAAATTTCACTGGACAGGCTGAAATGTGAAACTGACTGTAAAATTGAATTGACATTTTGCTAAATTATTATTCTTCGCTCGGTACAGCTATGCCCATAAATTTGTCCAAACCTAACAACTCCCAAGTGATCGACGTCGACTACAACGAACGGTTTTGGTGGCGAGGTCCGACTGAAATGAACGCCTATTACAAAGAAGCATTGTACCGAGGCACCCCGTTTCCGATTCTTTCATTGGCCGAATACTTTACTTTACACGCCGAAGGATTTTCCTGGGGCATGAACTATCGAAAGGCTGGTTATTACGCATCGATAACGTTGTGGTAATCAATTTTTGTAATCGAAAGAACAATGTCCATTGTGCTTAGGTTTCGTACGTTAACGGTGAAATTTGCATAAAACCATTTCTCGCTGTTTCAGGGCGTCTTTTACATCGTGGCTGATGATGAATTTCTTATTGGTAATGGTGCCACGTTACGGAGCTTATGCCATGATCTTTACGGGAGGCTGTATTCTTCTCACAAATATCACCTATTTGGCACATCTACCTTCGCATTCGCTCGTAGCTCACGTGGAAGGATCAGTTTTAATGTTCCACTTCGGATGGAATTATTGGCTTGTTTTCGCGGCAGGTCAGAGTTATATATTATAGTAACGATTGCGGGATATTCGAAATTCTATCGGGAAACGCTCACAATAGACATCAAAGTTATGCCGATTGCACAATTTCAGATTGAGTCACGTTTTTTCTTTCTCGTCACAGTTTGAGACACTCATACTTTTTAACGTTACACAACATTGCATTGGGTCTCGTGTAAAAAAATGAGTTACAGTAACTGAAATCGTTTGCGGGAGGCAGCTATGTTAATAACTGTTGCTAGTTAAAAATAAGCTGCAATTATTTTTCTAACATAAATTTCGAAGCATCGACTTCCAGGTAAAATATATTGTTTCTTGCGGCAGCTGTGAATTATCGATGGGCACAATGTGTTATACAATGACAGTGTATAATTATTATTTTCCGAAGAAAAAGCGTGTGATTAGAAATAAATGTGTAAACTGTGTCGATTTGAATGAATCGGGTGATTTTGTATAATTGCTGTGGCAAAACGTTGTTATAGTTTTTGTACGATTATTTGTTGAATCGAGGTGCTTAAATTACCGAACAATGTTCGATAATGGAGTGGCGTTGATCATTAGATTTGGCACGCCATTTTATGACTAGTAATGCACCAAAGTAGGATATAGAATACGATAACTAGAGCGCATATAACAACGTATGTATTACTATGCGGATTTTACGGTTTAGTTAGAGTGATTTACATAATAATTACAAACAATTTTGTTCGAAATATTAAGAGATTTTATTACTTATGAGTTTCTAAATGGGAGAAATTAACTGTTTAATTTATTATGTAATAAATCAAGCAACACATTTATTATGTAGCAATTATAACTTGTTCAAGGAATTAAAAAATTGAATATAGTTTGAATTGCAGTTACAAAATGAAGACATGCAATTACAATTTACAATTAAGCATTGCATAATTATAATTTTGCGTGTATATTGCAGGCATTACATGTCTGCTTTCCGGAGGTCTGATTACGATTATAGATATGCTGTTTCCGAATAAATTTTCAACGATTCTGGAAGTTGATTATGATACACCTTATGACAGGCATGTCATCATCGAAAAAAGTCAAGATCCGATGAATTTTCGCCGAATGATTCCAAGAATGGATGATCCATTTAGCGAACGATTTATAAGGTGAATGTAAATATTTTTTCGACTTTTTCAATAAGAAAATACTTTTTTTGTATTTTAATAAACTTTATTTTTGAGCAAAGTTTTTAATTATCATATATTGTCTTGAATTTTTACTGAACTTTATTTATGTTTTGCAGTCAATTATCATCAAAATTAAGGAATAACAAAGAAGAGACACAAGGTGTTTTGAATCGAGGATTCGTTTCACACGAAGCATCAGAGACAATAGAAGAACCAGGCAGAGCCAGCTGGCAATATCCTTTCCCACCAACGCCACGAAGACTTCCTTGCTGAAACGCCATCCTGGATTTGGACATTTTACATTTGTGTACAACAAATTACTTTACCTTCTTTTGTTGAATTAATCTTATTTAAGGTGTCTGTTTGTAAATATTTATTCGTATTTAAAATCAAAATATGTTTTAATATCGTGGATATGTTCATAAATAATGTACTTATATCGAATGATTTGTAATAAAATTTGAAAAAACAAACATGAAATCAAACTTTGACATTAATTTCATAGAAATTATGCAAATTATGTAAATTAAACACCATTATGCACCGTTATGCAAACACCTGAATTTTACTTACAAATCTCAGTTTTGAAAATGAAAAAATAAACACAGAAATGCTGAGCATTAAACCGGTTTTTTAATTACAAAAGTTCTTCGTACAATTTTTTATTTGCATTATTTTTTTACAACATAGGCATTAACATATTTATTTCCAAAATAACGTTTTCGGGGTATAAATTTTTCGCTTGTACTGTCGTCTTACTCGAATACACGTAATAATTTTTTTCTAATTAACGTTTAACGTAACAACCTACGTTTTAAACGTGCCGAACAATTGCTATAATTTTTCCATTCTAAATAATTAGTTTTATTCAATTCTTTATTATACATGCTTCGCTTTGCGAAGATTCGCGCCCTCTCAAATATAAATTATAAATAAAACTCACACAAATATACACTCTCGCACATTTACAACTATTTACATAATGAACATACACGAATAATCTGAAGTGAATTTTCGCTATGTGAAGGCGTGTTACGATATATGTCGATATTTATTAATTTATTTATATATATCAGTCAGAATAATATGTATATCAATACATACTTAATCATACATTACACGCCTCCACATATAAATTCCACTTCAGAAATGATTCATTAGAATGCCAGTCTGCATTCGTCCGAAATTCGTCGTATTAAAAAATCTATTGGTAAAAAAAATCTGTTCGTTGAATATTTAGGACGAATTGATTAATTCGTCGCAGTGTCATAAAAATCCTCTTGAATAATTACACGTCAAATCTGTACCGACATTTTCCTTATTGAAATGGACGACGAATTCAAAATTTGATCGATGATTTATGATAATTTTTATCCGAAATTTTCGAAGTGATGGATGAAGTAGGGAACGCCGCGACCTGTATTCACCTCGTCGCAGGCGGACATCACGCTTTTCGTAAGAGGTCGAGGACCGCAACTGAAGACGCCGATTTTCGCCACCTGCCAACATTATTTATTCAGTTTAATAAATAACTCTTTCAAATTTCGTCTGCGAAATTCGAATTAAACTTTCCCATTAAATGTATCTTGCAATTCCGCATACAATTATACTCACATAACTGTGTTTCTTCTGCACGAACTTGAGGAATGACGTCATATCCGGCCTACCGAAGTGATTCACCGCCTTCAGTCCAGTAAAAATGCTCTTCTTGGAAAGTCTTTGGAAATGATTTTCACAAATATACTGGAAAGAGGAAATGAACCATCAATTATCGTCGAACAAAAGTGATCTTTACTCCGATCAATTCGTATTACTGACCAACATCGTAGTCCTTAAATCGAATTTGTGGAAAAATTGCGTGATAAAAATGTGAATTTCGAGAACGTTCGTGACATCCTTCTTTTCTACATCCCGAAGCACGTCGATGAACCATTCAAAGTGTTTATGTGACGGGCATATCCACAAAAAGTAGACCTGGAATTCGGAAATGTTATTCACAATGCACCGAATCAGTTGTTTTATGATTTTAACGTTTTTTTTGTTAAAAACGAATCGTTACTTTTTTACAAGCCACGCCGGAGTAGCGATTGGTCGACGTCCCGAAAACGAGGTCGTTCAAGATGGACGAGTAGGGGGTCACCCCGATGCCTCCCCCCACCATGACCGCCACCTCGAATTTATACCAATCCTGATTTCCTCCGCCGAACGGACCTTCGATTCGAATTTTCGGCTTTTCATTGTCCGGGTTGTAATTGCACGGGTCGAAATAATTGCGCAACTTCCAGGTCCAGGGACCTTGCGCTTTGATGTGACAAGATAAAAAGTTTTCATGCGGTGCCGATGTCAAAGTGAAAGAATGGAATTCGTTCGATCGGAAAGCTGTGCACGTCAGTCGCACCCACTGGCCGGACAAATACTTGAGATTCGGCGGCCTGTAGAACTTGATCTTGATGACGTCGGATGGAAGCAATTCCGTTTCTATGATATCCAATGCCATGTATTTCGTCCGCAAACTGACGATCTGAAATTGGCATGTTCATTAATGTTGTCTGGAAGATAAGAATGGTTTGGGGAAATATCGGTCGAATCAGCCAAAATATCTGATCGGTAAAGAATTTAAACATTCAGACAATTGAATGTAAGGTAGATACTCTCTTGCTTATGGTATATTTTGGTTCATTTTGGTTAATTTCTCTCAGAAATAATTTGTTTTTAATTTTCAATTAATATACTTACTTTGTCTAGAGTAAAAATGATCGCAGGTCCAATAAAGAACATCCAAAATCGTGGTTCCCCGGTTAGCCTTGCCAGACCATGCATCAAACACATCAAGTAAAACACGACGTACAATCTGTGCGTGCACCAGAAGTACTTGTACGCTTTCTTCCTGATCGTGCCATAAGCGAAGGTGAAAATAATCGTCATCAGCGCGAACAATCCAATACCAGTTATACCTAAAAGAAACAATGTGTCAGCGATAACTGAACTTTAATAACACTCAGCAGACCAGAAACTTTATCGCGCGATTTACTGCGGCAAGAAAGCGACTTGTTCGCGATTCTTTACTTAGCGCCACTTGCAAACGTTATTCATCATGATTTAATTTCCTTCTCACAACCTGCTCTGGTCTGAACGTGTTATTTCCCGCGCCAAGTGACAAACGATTTGACGCAGTATTTCATATCGATGTAGGAAATAAATTAAAATTTACCAGTAATCGTCGTGACCCAGTAGTAAAAGGTTACTTTCATGTCACTGGGAAAGCTGATTTCCTTGGTCATACACCTCAAGTGTACGACCGGTTGCGTCGAGACGTGGTAGAAGTTCACTAAATGGCCAACCGTGTGGATCAGGGTGAAAAATAACGCAGTGCAGGCGACGATTTTGTGAAACTGGATCGCCGAGTCCAGGGGGATATATTGCTGAATGGAAAACTCCTTTAGCTTTGTCAACAAGTTACGCGACATGGTCAGCAATAGTAAGCTGTAGCAAAATGATATCGCCGCAGCGGAACCTCGCGTTATGGCAATCCCGACACCCATGATGTGTCTCAGATCCATGTGTTCCGTCATAAAAGAATAATCTAAGGAAGAAACGAAGAAGTCATCAATTTTCTTTTTTAATGATGAGAATCAATTGAGAAGCATGAATTGGATGATTGTATAATTATTTTAAGTTGGATTATTTTAACCATTGATAAAAGAACACTGAAACAAGAAGATGTCTGTGTCAGACAATCACTTGTCTAGTCCAGACAATTTTCGTCGATTTTCGTGAACGCATTGTCTGATTCAGACAAAAGCTCTCTGACTATTTTTCAGTGAATCTTAATAAAGATATTCTGCTAGATAATGTGCAATTGTCTGACATTGTTTCAGAATTTCCACGTTTACAGCAGTAAAATTATCAATGATATAATCGAGTTAATGTAATAATAATTCATTTTTCTCACGAAATTAAATATCGTATAAAGGCAAACTTACGAATAAATCGTTCAACAAATAATCCTATAGTTACAACGTAGAAGATAAAGAGGTAGAAAATGTTCTGGCGGTTCTCTTCCAGGTACGTCGCCACACCGTCCCAGCGCGTCCTGGTTGCGCTCCTATGCTTATCATGGGGCAACTGCTCGATGTGAAATCCCGTCATCCGGGCGACGTTCGTCGAAGTGTCGAGGAAGTTTTGCTTCGCTCCTTTACAGTCCAGGCCGATCGCCACAAAATCACCTTTGTATTCCTTCATCATTAATTTGAAGTCATTATACGTCAAGTAGTCTTTCGTTTCGAGACCAGCGCCCTGCAAAGAATTACAAAATATTTATAAAATAATCTTCCTCTCTTTTTTTCATTCATTTAAACAATTTCTTTACTTGGAACATCCCGTCGATCAGTTCGGTCACATGATCATCTGAAAGACTCGTTGTTCGCGCAATCTCCACCAAAGACCTCAGCATTTCTGACAGTTCTTCCTTGTCAATCACGCCATTATTGTCTTTGTCGCACATGTCGAAAATGATGCGCAGCTTGTCCTCCGTCTTTCCCCTCGAGAACAGCAAAACCGTGTCCAAAAATTCCTAAAAAGATTTCGTCATAAATAAAAAAAAAACTTCATCGTAATCTGGTCCAGAATCTGGCCCGCCAACTCACTTGGAAGGAAATGCGGCCGTCGCCATCTTTGTCGACGATGTTGAACATCTTCTTGACAAACACGGCGTCAGGTCTCATGCCCAAAGCGCTTGCAAATTCGGCTTTCGACAGCGACGTCCTCATCACCGTAATGACTTCCACGTCGTTCTCGTCGGACCGTCTCCTCCTCTCCCCCGGTCTCAACCCGAACGTCAAAGCGTAAGCTTCTCGGAAAAACTGCGCAGAGTTATTTTATTAATTGCATTGCGCAAACAACTAATTACGTCGCGTCGTCTTTTTGCGCACATTCAGACACTTTCTACTGTCTTTCATCGGCAAAAACGCGAAATCGAAAAGCATTTTGACGCGAAGTTGTCTGGAAAAAGACGCCGCGACTTCGACCCTATTCATAGCTGAAAGAATCGTGTCAGGTGAAAAATTCAGGCACTCGAAACTTGCGCAAGAGCAATTCCGAAGAACATTTAGTCACGCGTCTCCGCGAAACACCAGGCTCATTAAAATTGCTGGTGAGATTAAATGACGTCAATGACATTGACGCGAATCCCCATTACGCCGCGATCATTACCATCACCCGTGCGTTTACGAGCGCCCGCAATATTCGCCTCTTTCGATCGGGCTACCTGCTCCAGCTTCCTCTGCCTCCGTTCCTTCGTCTCCGCTTGAGCGAGCATTGTGTCGCGATTGGTCTGTGACAACGTAAACGGCTTGTTATGCGATCGCAGGAATGCTTCCAATTTCGCAATGAACTTTCTACGCGAGTTTAAAGAATCCAGTTCAAGGACGAGGTCGTAATCGCGCGGTATTCGCAGCAGCACCAGCGCTTTCCGATGATCGGAGCCGATTTCCTGAAAGATCCGCCGCCATCAACATTAAGAACCTGTACGCCTCATGCATTCCGACATAAGAGATTCGCTTTTCGATTCAACCAATATCTTTCCGTCTCAGCGTCGGGATACAGAAGGCTCATACAAAACAGTGAATGAAGCATTGACAACATGATACTGTAAAGATTTACGATATCATGTTGTTAGAAAAGAACAATTTTTTCGGAAAGTATTTTGCAAAAGACAAATTTTTGTCGAAGAATCGTAATTACTTGCGATTCCTCCATGGTGATCATATCGGTATCGCTTAAATCGAACGTCCGCAGATTTTCGCCCTTCCGGTCGACGATGTGCAGGGCTGCTTCCGGTCCGAATTTCACTTTGACGATTCGCCGGTAGTTTTCGTGCAGCCACTCGCGCACAATCATCTTGTCGACGCAGATCTGACCGTTTCTTCGCTTCTGCAGCGCCTCCTGCAGGATCCTCAACTTCCGGCGCTTCTTGTTCTGCCATTTCAGGAGAATATATCCCGAACCGATGCTGCCCACCAATAAGATCCCGAAGCTCACACAAGAGAAAGTGTAGATGAACTCGTTGCCCTGAAACCGATCGATTTCGTTGAATCCGAAGAAGATCGATGGAAGAGGAGGATCCAGGGAAGGGGACCGATCGGATCGTGACAGTGTCGGAGGAGAGAAGGGGTGGATGGCATAAACCGTTCAGTCGTCATTAATTATCGCACCTAAATACGGGAGCGGGCTCGTTTCTATTTTATAAATAACGCGCGTGCGATTGCGTAACGATCGACGCAAGAACGTCTCGAACGGGAGAAAAGCGAAGAGGGATTTTCCGCTATTGCGCAACGGCCGGCGCATGGCGATCTGATATGAAGAGCCGCGCGGAATCCGTCGTTTGGATTTTTCTTTCTCTTTTTCGTTACACAATGAAAAACAGAAAGCGGCGGTTCAACGACACCGACTCGAAATTCGACGACAATTGGGTGTCCGAAACTTGATAGCTGCACGGAAATAGATTGAGCGATTTTTAATTTCGGATTGCATTGTTTACGGGTCTGTTTCGTTACCGAGAAGTGGTCGTGCTTCTGCAAGGCCTCGCAGTCTTCGAGCACGGTCGAATTCAGCTGGAAAGGTTGCGGGCAGGGATCGTTTTCGTTCCAGAAAAATACGTGTCGCTGTACGGCGTGCGGTGGGATTGTTGTGGCGTTGGTTATTATGTCCCACAGTGTGACGCGACGGATGTCCTCTATTTCACTTTTTGTAAAAATTCTGAAATGATGGTGAATTAAGTTAATATTAAATGCACTGCGGAGTGTAACATCCATTTTTATCACTTTCCGCCCTATACTTCGAGCGAAAAGTAGTCACTTTCCGCCCTGCACCTCGGGCGAAAAGTAGTCACTTTCCGCACAGGAAGAAATGACTAACTTCTTTTCGTATTTGATTCACAATGTACTATGTCCATGTAATAGGGTAAAAAGTGAACATTTTTCTGACTAGGGCAAATGAGAAAAAGTTACGTCCTTGATTTTATCCTACTGGGAAAAGATATAGTGATCTATTTCCTTTTTAATTTTTCAGAATAACGTTTTGATCCGTCTATCCATGTTTTTTTTCTTACATGATTAAACAGTTTAGACTAAATATAATCATCGTTTGTTGACCGAACTTACCCATTATTTTCATTTTCGAACCAAAATCTGTCGGATTCCCTTAGCCTGACAAATTGCTCTTTAATCGCCGCTGTGAACAATTCGCCGGGACCTGAAGTTGATTCGAGCATACCACCGACATACACATCGATGTTTTCCAAATCGTTGTTGTAGGTTTCCATAAGAGTCCTCAGTAATCCAGGGTTTTTGTTAAAAAGTTCAGGATTGATATCTGTCCAAGTTTTGTGGCGAGGAAGCTTGAAGTATGCTCGCGCAGTGTTGTAATCGGACAAACCGTTATCCCGACCGCGCATGATATTCAACGCTCCCAAATCTCGGCGAGAAAATTCCATTGGTCCGAACAGATTGTTGCGGATATCCGATCCGAGCAAGTTATCCTCCTTCTCGGCTATTTGTGAGGAGAGTCCCATTAGAATGTGTTCTACGCTTGCATTTTTTAGTACGAACTGCAAAAACAATTTTATTATTCGCGAGTTTTTTCGTCGACACAAATTAGGAATATAAGCTGTGCTATTTATGATGATTTCTGTTAGTTTTTGTTTGTTGAAAATTGTCTTGGCAATGCACTTTAACTTATATGAAGCGTTTTATTGATAAATAAATTATCGTATATGATGGAAGAAAGTTTTCCGAACAATATGCGTTATATAACGCGTCGCAAAATACGTATTGTCTAAAAAAGGTAAACCGCTTGTAAAATGGCTAGAAAGTATATGCGGAAAACATTTTAATTTAAATGTAATAAAACTTATACTCGTTGTAAATCTGTCTTTGGTTAAAAATTCCTATTATTGCGCAATTGGACGTAATTTGGGTTGGATTTGTAATAGAAAGTTTAATGGTTTACGAAATAATTGGATTAATTTAACATTGAGTTACGTGTAATTTTAGTGCCATTTTCCTACCAATTAAATGAAAACTGAATTGAGTCTATTCGTATAAATAACGTGCTTTTACTTTCAGTCAAAAGCATTCTTTAACTGAGTCTAGATTGAAAATTATCAGATCGACACTGTCTGGCAATAGTCTTTCAAGTTCAAACTTTCATTACTTTGTCGTTAATGTGTAAATTTTGCAACATTCGACTACATATTAAAAGTTCCAAAAATATAAAACTATGTTTAACCCCGAACTTTCATACCTTCATCTCATATAGAACAACTTATCACGTTTACCCCAAACATTCCCATCACTCAGTTACATTATCTCCCCTCGTACCATAAATTTCGTCAAAGTCATCGTTGCCATCAATCCCCAACTCCCCTTTAATAACTCCAAACGACCATTCTACTCCCTCTTATCCCTCGCTTAACCCCTTTCACGAACCCAATATCTTGACCCATTCGTCTAACCATGTCAAACGTAACTCCATCCCAACGTCCCCCTCCAAACAAGCACCTAGAAATATTCAAAACGCAACGTATAATCAGACGTCTGTCCCTGGCAATAATCACAGCCGTAACACTGTGCACGGCGCTCCTCAAACGAAAGTAATTTACTTTGAATCGAGTCATTCACTTACGTCGGAGTCCCACCAGACGCTACAAAGCCGAATGGCTGGAAAGTTTTTATAGCTTTTGAGGTAATCGCACGTTTCATTTCGTATGTAGATTCCCGGCGGAATGAGCGTGTGGCCGAACCGGAAGGCTGCGCTTTGAAAGATGTGGCTGATTCCGGGATGGAGGTCTGGCTTGTAACCCGCGTATGCCGGCATAGGCTCGTTCAGCAACGCAGGCAGGTACTCGTACATAATGATGTTCTGCAAACGAGAAAGTTTCGGAATCAACGCCACCCTGACAAAAACCATAGAAATGGACACAAACATATTCAATATGTCTAACTTCTTATGATATCATTGGAATCTCTGGAAGTCATTGTTCCAGAGAAAGAAATTACGATAAAATATAAATATAGAGTCATCGATTAATGATGTGTATTTAAAATAAAAGATGTAATATAACAGAAGCATGATGTGTTCTAAATAAAAAATTACATAACAATAACTATCAAGAAATGGATAGAAATGGTATAGCCAATGATTCCAATCTGCGCGAAAAAAATTCTGTAGGATAGTCCTTGGGCCATACTTTGCATGGTCCATCTTATGGGCCAGTGGAAAACAACGAATCCCATTGTCGACTTATTTACCCATGATTCCATGTGGTATGGGTACATGGGTCGATTATGGAATTTGTCGCTTTCCAATGTGTTTCCCATGGAACCAATGGTCCATATCATGAAACCAATGGTTCATACCATGGAACCAATGGTCCATACCATGGAACCAAAGGTCCATACCAAAGAACCAATGGTCCATACCAAAGAACCAATGGTCCATATCATGAAATCAATGGTTCATACCATGGAACCAATGGTCCCTACCATAGAACCAATGGTCCATACCATAGAATCAATGGTCCATATCATAGAACCAATGGTCCATACCATAGAATCAATGGTCCATACCATAAAACCAATGGTCCATACCATGTGACCAATTGTCCATACATGGAACCAATGGTCCCACAAACTATCCCATAGAAATTTCTTCCTACGAGAATGGTATCCTATTTTCTCTCAGTCATTGCCTAACCATCTTGAAGCCCCGAAAACCCATCGAATTAATAGTCCAGTTCCGTCTCGCTCGACAAGAACGGAAAGAGTCGACTAATCGATTCGCCTCGCGAGCATCCGTCACAAATGGCTCAACCTATTTCACCGCGATCGGCGCGTTTGCTAAAATGAAAGGATGGCATTGGCACGGCACAATATGCAATCGTTACAGGAATGGTATGACTGTGACCTTGTCCCAGGCAAGGTCAGAGGCTCAAACGTATTCATAATCGCGCCTCATTGTTCTCCGCGGGCATCTCCCCGTCGTCACAATCGCGACGCGTCGCCCAGTTTTTTCCTCCATTTGCATAATTCCCGATCGCTCGACTTTTCCGAGTCGCACGCGTCACGCGTGCCCTCCACTCAAGCTGAACACCGGCGGATCTTATCGCGCTTTTCGCACGCTTGTAGAAATTCGACGGTGAAATTTGTGTCACCGATTCGGCGGCTGGAACGTCGACGATCGTTAACCCACCGCGAAGCATCCGTAACCCCGATTCAGAAAACCGACTGCCAGTTCCCAAGCGGCGTCGTCATTAGAAGACGCTGGTGTTTCGTTTAAATACGCCGTGTCATTGCGAGGCTTCGCGGTCGGGCTTTCGCTCTTAACGAACGCTCGGCGGAGACGCGGGTTTCACGGGGAAAGTCATTTCGCTAATTTGCAGAGCATGTTCGCGTTATTACGCCGCCGGCGAGAGCATTGTCGCGTGGGATTTAGTAACCTTTGATGGGGATTACCATTGAGGGGAGCGAGATCGTTAATGAATCCGGTGTAAGATTCCGTTCGCATTTGGCGAGAAAGTGGTGACGATTGGAATTCTGTCAATCGATCATGGGAATCGCGAGAACGCGGCGTGGAAGAGTTGCGCGCGATAATCGGTTTGCAGCAATGGCGTTGGGAATTCAAATGTAGGGGGAACGATTGTCTTGGGGTTGCGCAAGTTTTCGACATCTGCTGCTCGCTCTGGCGAAAATCGACTTTTCAAGGATGAGCGCGGAATTGGCAAACCGCGCGCTTGTCTAAACAGTTGAGACAAAGAAGGCAGTTCATCTTGGAAATGAGTGGCGGATGGTTGGGTGGGAATTATGGGATTTTCGAAAACCCACGATGCATGGGGGAACGTTTGAATTATGAGGAAGTGAATGGAATGCTGGTGGAATTTCGAGGTGGAATTTGGTCGCTAGGTGCGGAATTTTTTAAGTTAATTGCTGGTGATTACCTGCAGAGTTCCAACGACGATTCTTCGCGTTCTTTGGAAAACCTCTTCGTCCGTCATTTCTGGATGCTGTGCTTGGACTCTGCTGGCAATTACGTTGTGCCAACGGTAAAAAAGGATACCGAATGCAAGCAGGGGTGGGTGTTGGTTGGTTCTTGGATCTCCGAGTACTGCAGGTGGCAGAAAGATGAAACTTGAAATAACTAATTGCATTCAGGAGAGAGCAAATTTGTGTTCTTTAGGGTAGAATTTGTGACGTCAATATTGATGTTTAACTAAGTTCTGGTTTTAAACTGTCAATTTTAAAATTACACTAAGAAACATATTTTATATAAAATTATCGAATTGGAGTAACAATAAGTAAACTGAAGATAAGAAGACTTGAAGAAGAAAATGACAAAATTATTTTGTTCATTTTTCTGAAAATTGAACAAAAGTGATTGCAATTTCAGTTTAATTTGTTTAATAGTTTTTTAAGATATTAGAAAATCATCTTCAGTTTACTATGCAATTCAGTACTTTGTGCTGAAAATTTAGTAATATGTAATGCAAATTTGTTTCCGTATATAGCCATTTCAGAACTAAAAGCAACTCTTTTCTTCTTCGTAATCAAAGAACTATTTATGAAGCTGAATTTTAATTTATGTCTCTCATAACAGAAATTCTATAAAACTTCAAAAATACTTTCAGTCTAATGGAAAAGGTGCTAATATACCCTTTCAACCGTACGAAAAATTGTACGACCTATATTGTAAAGCACAGTGCGAGTTCACCGGAATAAATCGTTTATTAATGCAATTACAGAAAGACAAGTTTTTTAGACATATAACTTTACTTTCAAGAATAAATTATCATACACACCGAAGTGTCGCGTACATTATAGTACATTGACAGTTACAGCATTAACTGGAAAATTGCATTAAACTCATAAAAACTGTTCGTTCTTTTATAATCGTTTCTGTTCAAAGCAATTAGATATCCCATTAAGGATCATCGCTGAAGCTGCTCGACTTAAAATGTCAGCTGACATGTAAATGCTTATCACATCTCGACTTCAAAGTTCTCCCATTATTCCAAAGAAAAGGTTTACCAAAGTAGTTTTAATTGCCAAACATTTTTGAAATCTAGTCTAAACTTTTAATTAACGAAACAATTAAAAAATTAGGATAAAACTTAGAATAAGATACCAGCCAACCCGATATCGATTGCGACCTTGATAACATCAAAAACCTACAAAACAGTCTTTCTGGGTTGAACATTTGGACGACATTTGGCACCGCGTGATTAAAGATAGGAGCCCTCATGGTGTTCCTGACAGGGTAATTCTTCTCGTGGTCCATCAGCAGCATGCCATTTTTGAAGGACCTCATCGTATTGGCCCAAGCCTCGCTGCTCGAGTACACGAAGCTGGCGTCGATCCAGCTCGTCACCTTATTTATCTGAAACCTCACGTACTTACAGCTATTTTCCCTCTTTTTCATAACGGTCTTCGTGCAACTTTCGCGACTCAATAATCGGCATACATTTGCGTGGCATTTACTTAACATTTCAATTCACTTTTGTTTGGCAAAAGCAGCCTCACGTCCCGACTATCGGACGACGAAAACAAAAGGATGAATCACGTCGATTTTCGTCGCAGACACTGAATATCGAGGCTCGATTGTGCAAACTCGGAGGCTGAATTACCTGTTCGCGTGGACTGTTAGGGCTGCGTCCAGTGTGACGATCGTAGTCCGCGCGCAAAAAGGGAATGTACTTATTACCTTCGCAGTCTTTATCGAATGTCCCATCACACGCATCGACCTTAATGTGATGCATCTCTAATGGACACCCGTTTTCACTAGCCATCATTATTTCGGATGTAACTACCTGTCCTACAAATTGCGCAACCAGTTTTAAAAGCCTTTTCAGGTTTCACGTCACGTGCTTTCGGCAGTGACAACAAAAATCGTAAACAGTGAAAAGATCGTCTCCTCGCTCGAATAGAGATCCTTTTCGTGTAACGAAAGTTCACTTACCAAAGAAAGCGAATAATGCCGTCCTGTTTTTGACCGAAGGCAAACCTTCTTCGCCTTGCATAAACAAGTCGCTTAATTTACGGGGCGACGGTCTTCCGGGACCAGCCATCATGTAGACCCCATCTGCATACGCAGCTGGTACTTTCCGAATCAGTTTACTGTCTGCAAAATGGGAAGTCACGATTGTTCAACACTGTGAAAAGGTCTTTTTTTCTCGTCGGATCGCGTTACACGCCGACTTTACAAGGCAGGGCGCGACATTATCGCGACACGATCTGAGCGCCGATCTTGACTTTAATGATCCTCGTAGTTAGATCAATCACGTTAATTCTATAGGAAGCGGGGTGATCAATGGAGAACAGATTAATGCGCGTTGAAAGTAAATCTTTTTTTCTGCGGTCGCGATTGAAATGGCAAGCCGAGAGTGGTCATTAGGAAATTACGCGCGCGGTTTTTAGTTTGAACTTGAAGGGAGATGGAGCTGATAAAGTTGAGCGTTCGTCAGAGCGAAGGTTTGCCAAGTCAGCAGATAAACATTGTTTGCCATTCTTACCAACTGAGCCCCAGTCCGGATGTGCTAAGTTGTTGAACCACCCATCGTACCGTTGCTTCACCGAATATGTATTCAAACCTCCTGGAAAATGGAAAATACATTTGTTGATGAAACTTGTTGACTTCTTGGGTCAATAGTGGATTTGATTTGCGCAAATAAGGAGGTATTGACACTTCTTGGTGAGGAAGGATATTTAATGAAGAAAAGTTCAATCTTAAAGGAATTGCATGCGATTTTTCAGTTTGCGAAATTGGTTAGTCAAAGGTGTCTTCCAACTCAGACGCACAATGTACACCAAGTCGTTCACCGAGATGTCAAAGGACTTGATATTTCAGACCAAGGTGACAAGTGCATGCAAGCGCGGGTGTCATGTTCTGCTCTTCATCCTGCTGTCTCGTCTATCGGATCTTATGATCCATACACTGACACGACTTGACCTAAAAACTTTCTCTGACAATTTCTCGCTTGTCATCAGTTTCACGAAATAATACGCTATTTGTGTACGCTTAAGAGGGTACGCAGTGAATAAAGTCACGGCGTGAATCAATAATTTGTCAACGATCGTATTACGAAATCCTTTCAAGGAACTAACGTTTTCGATTGCTTGAAACCGTCTGAATTTGCGAAGTGATCGTTTAAGATAGATGACTTCGATGGAAACGACGTATTCGTACTAATATTTGTTTTGCACTAAAGTATGAAAATGGTGTTTCAATGTTTTTAACGAAGATATGTTTCGCGACAAAATATTTAAAACTGTTGAAATGTTTTTGTGAAGATTTAGTAATTTAAGATTTGTTTAGCCTGGAGAAATGTGTTTCTTCTGCAACACCTGTTGCTCATTTGCAGTAATAAATTGTTTTCTATTGGCGATAAGCTAATACTAAAAAATTCGAAGCAACTTTCAATAGTAAATATGTGTTAATTATTAAAAAATGTGTTACACAGGAAAATAAGATTTCACAATCAGATTTTGAAACTGACGAGCGAGTTGCAACGAATTAAATGTAAAAAGTTTGCACAATTTCCTACCCTTCAGCAAACCCAATCAGAAAAATTAGGCAATGTTTGTGCAATATTTACGGCAATCAATTTTTAGTTGTATTAGATTATATTTGTGTAAATATTGGACAAATGTATTTTATAAATATTTTTCTCATAGCGAACCTAACAAAATACTGTTGTATCCATTAGAAAGCAGGCTACATTGTTTGCTGCCAAAATCAGAGCGCTCTACGCACAAAAAAGTTGAATCCCATCCGTTATCTTCATTAAGCCAAGCTAAGTCCTTCGCAAAACATTAGCACGACAAAATTCTTCAGTCAACAATTATTTTCTACTCTGAAGAAAGTCGTTCTTAGAGTACGTTGACAAGTTTCACAAATGTGCAGAAAAACAACAATCTCACAGAAATCTCTTGTCTCAATCTTCTCGAAATTATTCGCATCCTTCTAATAATTCCGATAAAACGAATTCCCTATTGATAAAATCTAATAGAAACGAATAGGCCCATATACAAAAAGAGAAAACTCACGTAGAAATCGATAGCCATTATCTATCGATTTACTTGCAAATAAATATACAATCAAATAATTGAACCTAATGCAATTTTGACAAATTTAGGACAGTACCCGCACAGGTCCCACATGAATCCTATTGGTTTAAAATACTTTTTTTGACCCAATCATATAAAGTTCATCGCCCCATTGAATATCCCTTTAGACAAATACTCTTGACAATAAATTTGCTACTGTCTGAATTTCGACAACCACTCAGTCCTCTCATTATCGCCACTGCACCTCAGTTCTTTAACCTTTTCCGCGCTAAACGTCGACAGCTGGCGTGAGGTGTCGAAACGCTTTCGAAATGCACCACTTGTGACGTCAAAGCGGGCGCGCGATAACAGCGCGAGCCCTGCTGGTCCTTTGTTCAAACGGACGCTTTGTTCATCATTATCCATTACGCTTATCAAGATCCAAACACCACTTTTTACTTTGGCGCGTGAGATGCGAATCGCGCCGGGAGATGTTCCTGCGATAGCCGCTCAGCTCGCTTGGCTTCGCAATTAGCGAAATTGCATTCGACGAGACGAACTGTGACGCGCCGAGAGAGGCTTCAAATGAGTAAGACTTATTTCACATTTAAATGAGTGTATCCAATCGCGCTCGCGACGAACAATTATGCTTTATCTCAGATGCCTGAAGATGTGTCATGGTTAAGCTCCATGGGAACATATGCACTGACGCACATTAAAAAAAACCATGATAAAATATTTAATCAACACCCGAACGTCGATTCCGCTGATTCACCGCGACGCTATGCATCGACGAAACCGAAATCCCGCTCAAACCAGTTCCCTTCAAACGATTTCAACGACGCTATCCGGTGTTCGATCAAAATGAAATAATCTCTCTCGCAACCTGTGAAATAACCGTTCGTTTGCATATGCTAATCGAGTTTCCACGTTATGCCGCGACACCAAATTCCCCGGAATCGAGGAACTCCCGAATCTTCGCGGAAGTTGGCCAGCATAGCCGAATCCGGCGCAAAAAGTGCCACGCGAGTAAATCGATCGCGTCTTAGTCTTTCTCATTGTCTTTCTAAAATGATAATTGTCGGCGTGCGTTAAGACAAATGTCAGTCATTTTTGTTTTATGATGCCAATTATTCTCCTCGCTATGGTATTCTCTATCTTGGGAATATACATGCCGTGAAAACAAATGACCACAGATTACGAAGTGGGACGACGTCCTCGATTCTTTCTTATGTATATACCGTTTTGAACACAAACAGTATATAAATTTGTGGTCTTTATGGCTGAGCCTGCGACGACAGTCTACGAGATAGAAAATTTTCCCGCTCTTTACTCCACATTAATATATTAATTGCCTATAATTTCGCGACGAACAATCGCACTTACGTATGGCTTGCGTAACCGCGACGGAATTAGTTGTACACGAGTCCAATAAATTATGCTTACTCATTATCAGAAATTACGATTACGATTCTGTGAGAAGATACTTTTATTTCAAGGCCGCAGCCAGACAATAATGCATACTCGGCGGGGATTCGCGTGTAAATGATTTTCGCCGGCTGTCCGGCTTGTCCGCTCAACTGTGATCGGGATTTCTGGCGCAATCGCGCCGATTGCGGGACATTCGGCGGCCGTTTAATATCAGCCGGTGCAGTGAAATTTGAACGGTATTTTTTCCTCAAATAACGGCTCGTCCTCCATTCAGACGTTTGTCACACTTAATTCCGATGCGTAATAAATGACTCATGATTTCGACTCGCCGTACAATTATAAGTTGCACCGAGTGTAATCATCAATATTATTTCAATGGAATTAAAAGTAACGACCGTTACTTTTAATTCCATTTTCATTAGGTGTCGAAGGTGCCGTGTGGTGCAATATCGCGAAAAGAGGTTAATGCAGCCGACGTGTGGGATTAAGTTTTTCCGCGACTTTTTCGAATCGATCGAGATTTAATGGGTTTTTAGATGGACAAACGATCCAATTTCATGCAACGTCTGAAACTGCCATAAACACCGGAATCTCGAAGAACCCGATGAAATTATTCATGCGACCGATTTTTTTATTAATCGGCAAGATTTTTCCGGAAATTCGGGTGCCCGGAATTCCGACTTTTAGGAACACTTAGGAATCTAATGGCGGAACCGAATGGACCTGGCGAATCGGGTGACGTCACCTACGCCTGCTCGGAACTCTTGTCATAAATCTCGCGGAGTGAACGGCACTTCTACGATGTGAATCGGCGGTGACGGCGAAATAACTCCGATCAACGAGATTACCATCGGAGTTTTGCGAGAAAACACTTGGCGCAGGATTCCTTCCTGATGCACGCGAACATACGAAAATGATTGGCCAAGTTACATAAAATCATGACCATTATAGTAACTCGGTTGTGAAATTTTGTTTTCTCGAAAGCAATCATGTCGTCTTAAATGAGGCGCGCGTTACGATTGTTATGAAATCATAAAGGAAAATTAATTGCACTCATTTTGCCATTGTTCAATTTGCAGGCAGTGTAATTTTCGATTCGACGTTACGATAATGCAATTAGCATTACTATTACGGGCGATTCCTTATTGCTGATCGTGCATCCGCTGACTCAGTTCCAAGTGAGAACACGATTTCTGGCCGTAATTGTTTTGATCTTTTGTTACAGGCTTCAATTTATGTTTTCTTTTTTCTCTCGAACTGGCGGAGATTTATCTTGAATAAGGTGTATTTAATTAGATGAGATTATTGGTGATTTTGAATAATAATTGAGATGCTTGGTTTGAACTGATTTTCTGATCGGTTAAGCTATTGAACAAACTGTTGGATTGCTATCGAGTTTATTGTATTAATTTTATCGTCTCAATCTTAAATCAAGCCTTTAGGCCTAAAGTGAATAACAATTCTTTGTGGTATGAAAACAAACTTATGTTATTTGAAAAAATGAAATTTGATTTACATTTGGTGAAGTAAAAAACACCTCTCTTGAAGTTTTTAACTAATTTATCATTGGACCAGGGGACAACCCATTTCGTCACCTTTTATTTTTGAAAGTTAAATCCAACATTTTGAAAAGCGTTTATAATTATGGCGGCGTTGAACATTTTTCTTTGGTCTTAAAAGTAGGCGATTTCAATTTAAATATCCGAACAAAATCTTGCGTCAAGCTGATTGATTATAATGATTGATGTCTTACCATTTCACTTCTTCAATTGTGAACTTTGATGGAATGGTTTCATAGTCCATAATTTAACAAGTAATTATTACAATCAGTTAATGTATATTTAATTATGACACTGGGATATAACTCTTATCAAATCAATATTCATTACATTCGTTGTTTGTTTGACTATCGCATACCATATATCTACGGCAAGATGCTACCTAGTTTGAACACTGTTGTATAACTCTGTTCACTGTTCTGTACAAACATTTCGGCATAAATGGAAAAAGCAAACGCACGCTCGATCTTCACCGATCGCCTTCTAAGAATCGTTAATTGCAGGTCATTTATAAAGTCAGACGTGACCAAAAAGGGTTAGTGACCTAACTAACCCATCAATCACTCCAAGATTTGTGTATCGTGTAAGAAACCAATTTAATTTATTTATACCAAAGATCAAGTCAAAGTACTTCGAAAACTACGAGACTTTACTATGTCGAGCATTTCCACATTGCACTTAAACAATATAGATCAAGAGATGCACACTTTCTTGCCTTCGAAGAAATGCAACTTTCCCTGTAGTTAAAAAATCAGGAAATTGTTTAATTTAATTAACGTCTAAATGTAAAATTAGTTTTGTCTTGAAGTTAGTTGAAATTGCAGTGGAATTAAGCACTGTTAAAAATTTCCGGAGTTCAGCGTTTCAACGTAAGGGTTAATGATTTCGTGAAATATCACTCAATAACAGTTTAACATTCCTCCAGGTCAGGAGTGTAAAATTAGCCATGGATTATTCGCAAAAACACGAAGAATTCAATAAAATCGTGTTTATTCTTTTTCATTGTTATTAACAATACAGAATAATTTCTAAAGTCTGAAACCGAATTACACCGTTTCAGATTGGACCTTCTCAGACTCCTTTCGAAGTAAACTAAAAATTTCACTTCGGAAACTCCCTATTCCATTACACCACTCATTTTTAACAGTAAGTGTGACGAAGTTCAGAGTAGAAGTTTCATTTCAACCTCAATTTAATTGGGTTAACCAAATATTTTGCAGCTGTTACATTCACTAACTATTCTGTTTGATCTAACCAACGTTTCCCTCGGTGTAACGGAAACTCCTAAACTGAATTCCTCTCGACACTTCGAAATTCTGCATCCAGCCGTATCTCTCGCGGAGACTGCGCGCACGTGGATACTTGTAGGCATCGATATCAAACGATAAAGAATCCGGTTGAAACCGCGCGTGAAAGATTTCACCGCGAGGCGCATTTTCCGAACACTTGTGGGCACGATTTATCGAGTACCGTAAACGGAAATGAGGCCCATATTTATCATCACGCAGAAAATGTCATTGCCACAGTTACACGGACTTACGTATTGCGCCGGTCGCGCTTGAAAGCGATATTATTAATGACCGCTTGTTCGTAATTCAATGTAACTCGATGGAAAGTTTATGAAATCGTCGGTTACAGTTCAATTAATGCCCGACACCGGTTCCCGTCGGCGAATCGACGCATTCGTCACGAAATTCATCAGCGCTGCATCGGCCGGACGATTTCGGCCACGTAACCCTCGAGACCTAGCGTTAATAAGTGTTTCATCGGTTCAGATTCCGTTGCAACATCCGTCCCCTATTTAGTCAGCGACCTTCGTGTGTCTCCGTAGGATGCCTCCGGTAGATTTTAAGGAGACTTTCCAATCCCGATTCGTCCTTCGAGAATGGACAGGATTCCCAGACGAACTGTAGTATACGCAACGTAGTGTGAGCGCAGGAATTTGATCAAAGTGCAGTTTCATTGAGGAAAATGCAAGCGAATGATTGGTTGCTTCATTAGTTGTGGCTAATCAATCTTTTGGACAGTTTGACGTTAGACGTACCGAAGGCGATTTTGAAATTGACATTTTTTGTGGTGATTCAATTAAATTGTTAAAATCAATTAGTAACAAAATGACAAATTTTAAGGCACGAACATTTAAATCCAAAAATCTGTTTTACTTTTCAATGTAAAATTAGAAATCTATTCACTAACTGGTTTTTTATTTGCGAGACAACTGCATCAGTTATTATCGCATTGCTTAAAAAAGTCTTACTTAAAAATGTATTTCTTGCTATCCTATTGTGTGATTTGTCCTACTTGAAAATACCGTTGATCCAATAGTGTATGTCAATGTTAGGTCAATAGTGGATTCTCTGAGTTCAATAGCGTTTTTTCTCCACGTGAAACGAAAGAAAGAGATAAAAGGAAGCAGGTTTGATGCTGCTGGCAAATAAAGGACTGAAAATTCCCGAGCAAAGTCCTGTCGCATTAGTATTCCGCGCATTTTCATCGGGGAGAATCCACGTGTGGTACCAGCAGAGTCATTACCCCCGAGTCCGAAGACATTTTCACGAAACGAAGCATGTGCATTACGTGTTACCTGATACGTGAATACACGCGTGCGTTTATAAATATGCAATAAATTTTCTGACATGCGCGCTCGAGCGATAAAATGGTACGGACTTGAGAAGTTTAATCATGAATCTCGTTCCGCAAATACAAAAATCGTTATTCCGCTAATGTTAAGTGTATTGTGAAACGTTAATGAGGGGATTGATATTCACACTGTTGCGGCCGATTATGTCGATTTATTGGAAGCGTGTAGTTGTGATTTCGACGGGAGGATGTGGATTGGAACAGGTGCAATGACGTTTTTTAGCTTGTTTGACGTAGACTTGTTTTATGGAAGAACATTTCGTAACATTCAAGAGTGTTCCAATAACGATAAGTAAAACAAATATTTTGTATGTCTAAGGATAAGTAGGAAGGTGATTTTAAAATATTGGACTTGTAATTCTTAGCTACCGTATGCAGGAGGAAAGAGTTAAATTATGAGTTATGTCAGTGCTTAATGTTCAAGAAAATTTTAATTTAATGAGTTTAATGAAACGGACAAATGTGTTTCATTAATACTCACTCATTCATCAAAAAATAAAAAGCATATAATTTTTTGGGTAAAATAATAAAACAGTTAATTAGTATTGAATAGTAAGGTGTAAGAATTGTATGCCAGTAGAATACCAAAAAAAAAAAATACATGTTACTAATGCG
>JABFPB010000117.1:0-55396 GCA_022817645.1 Ceratoteleas bidentatus
CAGTTGAGTACTATTGTATTTCTTTGTGAATTTCTTTTCCATTTTTTAATTTGCTACATTTTTCTATTTTACCCTTTTCTAATTATTTTTCATTCTATGGAATAAAAGTTATACCCAGGGTATGCCATACCCATATCGAATAATATGCATACTCAGCTTGAATAATATAGGAGAAAAAAATTACGTTTCTATTTGGAACGAATCTTAATTTCAACCGACGCAATTTTTTCGTAATTTTCCCATTCGTCATCGGGAACGACATCTGTGCTTGGGCCACAACATTAATTTTCGCTATATCGTGTGAATGGATTTTGGTTTGTCGTGATTCTAATAGTCGATTGCATAAGTTCCTGCGCCGCATGTTCGCCAGAGACAATGGGTGTATTGACCCCGGAGTGAATGGTTAATTATCATCGGCATCATCGGCCCGAAACGTTGACGAAAATAGATAAGAGTTTGTCAAATAATCGTAAACAGCTAGAAAACAAGATAAGTGGAGAGGGGCAAACAAGTTTACGTGAGAGTGTGAAGAAAATCTACTTTGAAGGTACCTCTCAGTGTATTTCAAGTGATATACATCATCGAGACTGAATGTTTCATAGTGGAAAGAATATTTACGGATCAAGTCTAATAATATCGGGGAATTCAGGTGACTTACAGATGGTACGTGCTTTTTCGAACTTGTGCTAGACATACCTCGTGGAGTACCTTTAAACAAAACAAACGTTCATTCAAATACGTGAATGGCCTTTCACCGTTTATCGATTGCATTTCAACTCTTATTCCACGAAGAATGTCTTAATTGTAAATTGACTGAGAATGAACGAAAGTCGGTTATGCTGCAAAAATGCAGGACAAAACTTGGCAATTTTGAGTAAGTTTAAAAAAATTACGTTGAAACATTTTGGAATCAAATCAATCGTTTTTCTGAAATTAACCATTTCAAAATAAAACACGGTTCTTTTCGAGTTTGCCAAATTGCCACGTTTTTTCCCGCCGACAAATTAACTGTTAGAAATTCAACTCAGAGATAGTGAATTTGTTTATTACTTGTTATTAACATGTTTACATATTTACACGTTAGAGTTCCAACGCACACTCACACATCGTTGAGATAACAACCTTTAAAATACGTTTAATTGAATTTCTTTCTCGTATAAGCAAATTTTAATAAGTTCATTTTTAATGGCTCGACAAACAAAGTAGCTAGGCTGAAACGCGTACTGCGGCATTTTGGAACAAGTGACGCTGTTGGCGGGATTATATAAACACGCTTTTTGGACAAAATTTATCATTAATTGGCTAACCCGATTCCCGGCTGTTGATATTATATAATAATGCCGGAACGAAATTAACACTAAATCTTCCCCGGACAAAAACGGATGAACTTCGTTACATAATCACAAAGCAACGAGAAAGTATTATCAATTAATTCGCGAAAAACACCAAGTTCTGTTTAGTCATCATCAAACTTTCTGTAACGACGCGTTTTGCGCGAAACAAGATCGCCGCTCGGTTTTGCGGCCATTCTTCTGCTATCGAATGAACCGTTGTCACCGACTTCGGGGATTAAGTTAAGCCATTTTTTATCTGCGTACAAATTGCGTTTGATAAAACATTATCAACCGGCACATTTGCAAATTGCCAAAGTCGACGTTTCCATAAATACCGCATTCCGGCTGACTTAAATTGTTTTGCGCTACTTTGTACGAAATTCCTATTTTCAGTTGCGGATCAATACTCTGGGTATTATCGTTTTTTTAATTAGTTTCGGGGCTTCGTTTGTCGTTGTTTTTTGCGGCATTAAAATGAACTGCGGTCAATCGCGCGAAATAAATGACTTTGAAAACAAACGCGTATCGCCGAGTGTTAAAGCGTTTCGCGATACATCATTTGACTGGCGAAACATCGATCGGTATCGGGCTTTGAAATTGACGAATACTTTTAGTTTTCGGGATCGTGATTCTTGAAGTTTGAAGTCAGGGTTGTGTGCCTGCTAAGCGTTGACCCCGATTATACACGTAGAGGTTAAAATCGATTGCGCGAAAACGGCGACTGACGCGATAATGATAAGAGTGTCTTCGATTTAGAAAGAGCTTGTATTTAGCACTCACTGTTTTTCTTGTAGAGTAAAATTTCGAACTGATCGTGAATTTGTCCCTCGAGGCACTGCTCGATCCTGGCTATGGTCTCCTTGTTTGTCAGCTCTCCGTACATGAAGCCGCAACGACATGATTTTTGCATTACCTGAAATTATCGCAACTTTTGATTAAAATTGCATATTTCATAGATCAATTTATGATTGTGGTTTAATGCGTGAAATAATGGATATCGATGGTTCGGAAGAAAAAGTCTACAGTACAGATTAGCAGAAAAAGTCAACTTTTCAAAAGTTTGGATACATTTCCACAATAAATTTTTTGATAATTAGACTTCTTCATTGCCAATCTGAACTGTGGACTTTTTCTTCGGAACCATCGATATATTGTTTGTTAGAGTTGGTATTAGTAAAGACCAGTTGGTGTTAGTGTTTAATAAAAACAAGATGAAAAAATGTTTCGGTATAGACAGTGTTAATTTTAAGGATTTAACAAAAGGAGATTTATACAATTTATACAAATGTAGATTTATACGATTTATACAATTGATAATTCTATTTCTAATTTTTTTGTCATTAACGTTAGTCGTTTAATTGGCTGTCGGTTAATGTTACATGAAATATTTAGAGTTAGTTATATTTTTTATAATACAGCATTTAGGGATAAAAATGTTTAAATGATTATAAAACTCGCTAAAGCACGGTTCAAGAAGGGTTCGTACATATAAATGGAACTTGTTCCACTATCCTATTGTCCGAGGGTCAATGCTTTGCCTTCATGGAGAAATGTAAGGTCAAAAGTCAATGTTTGCGTTTCTTTTAACATAGTTTTTGCACGTTTGGAACTCCATTTTGCAAAAAGAAAATCTTCGTTTAACTTTGCTTACTTACCGGAAGTAGATATAGAATGTGTCTGTTTTAGATACATGAAGCCGCAACGACATGATATATTATATGATTTTATTAAAAATTGTTTAATTATACATTTTTTATTACGATAATATTAAAACAAAGATTTTTTATATATACACAAATTTCACAAATCCTAATATTGCTCAGTACTTTTGAAAATGATTAATACTAAATATATCATATAATCTACAGCCAAATAAATAATTGTTTTTAAATGAAAATGAATAGAAATTATGATTTTCAAGCAAATCGGATTTTTCGTCGACCGATTTGACGTGGAATGTCCCATATGCAATGAACATGAACTGTGCAATGAACTATTCTCTACTCTTCTAATTCTTTACACATCGATGTACCAGAACAATGCATTCAAAAATCCTCGATTTACCAAAAGTAATTTTTTCCTTCTCAAATTGTCGAAACAAATCGTGTATTTAACTCGCGAACAACATTACTGGCACGTTTATATACTCACACTCAACCAACGTCAAATTGAAAACATATTTTTATCGCGATTTTATCACAAACTTTATATCCACATTAACACTTTATCTACGTGAAAGCACGAAAACAGATCAGTGGCTTTCCACTAATAGCGGTGCAGCGTTTGAATTTATGGTACTTGCTAGACGTAATTCAGCCAATACGACACAATAAATGATTTGCTTTCTCCGTTTGTTATACGAGTCAGCCGTATAATTTTTACGGGCGAACTAATGATGTAAAAAAGACTCGTACGAAATGTGTTGAAAGCGGGAAGTAAGGAAAAAGAAACTTTGCCTTAACTGCAATTTTTTTCAGCGCACTTTGATTTATTCGCACGTATCACACGATTCGTTAAACACGTAACGCAACTTTTAACGTAAACTTAACAAATGGTCGTCATTCACAGTTCTCAAGTGCAAAGTTTTTTTCAGCTTTATCGAAATAAAACTTTACTTATACCTAATATGGTTTCATTTAAGTTCAATTCTGTGCAGCCGATAATTCCGTCTTTTTACAAGGCTCTTCTTTCTTATTGCTTCAATATATATACATAGATATACGAGATATATAATATATATATCGACGCTCTACAATCCGCGTTACGGGTGCTGAATATAGAGCAATAAATCTATCGATTGTGTCGTAAATCTCGCCGTCGAAATCATTCGCAGAGAAATCTCTCAGGTATGCAAAAGAGATCCGTCCGAATTGCAAATATTGTTTTTAAATAAAAAAATCCTTAGCGGAGCACTTCTGTCCGCGCGAAAATCAAATTTCACTGCGTTTCAGTTTCAGTCAAATGTTTGACTTCGCAAAACCGAGTCGAAGGTATCAACTCACGTTAATTAAGAGGATGTCAGCTTGATATCGATTCCTAATTTATCGACTGTGAAATTTTATTATGACAAGGTGAAAAGTATAGATAACTCATTTCTGTTTTGACGCAATAAAGTTAAGATTTTTATTCTATAAGTGTTATTTAAGATGTGTGAACCTTTTTTTTCCCAATTAATAATAACACTTATGGTTTAGCAATTCCAAAATTTCCAAACTCTAAGTTGTGCCAAATGTTTATCAAGGTTTTCATAAATTCTATTTGTAGACGTGTTATAGAGCAGATAGAGTTTAAATGCTGTATGTTAAGTCATTAACACCTATAAATCTCATGTTCCTAATTAGGAACAGCGTCGTTTCTAATTAGGAACATCACTTGGAGAACATTATAACGTAAGTTTCTAACACATTTCCAGAGTTTTTTAACAGTTCATTAATTTTTTCAGAGGTCTTATTTCTATAATTGTTAAACGCACCTACCAAAATCTGCCTTTTCAATTTGTAATTTTCAATTAAATTTAATAAAAAAACAAGGATTGATCGACAACCTGTGTGATCCTCTCGACGACTTCAACAAATGATAATTTTTCATTAAGAACGTTGACGTTTCAACTTACGCGAAAAAATCCGGGAAAAGCATTTCGCGGCGATAAGACTTACGAATTGATGATAACTATGAATCTCAAGTAATATCTTACCTCGGCTCGATTGTAGCCCGAGATCTTGCAGAAGCTCTCGTTGCAGTAGACGATTGGGAAGTCGACGATCTGAGCATTCGCCAACAGGAAACTGCTATCTGCTGCAAACGGAAGCATATCGTTCCCTATGTAGTTTAATGGACACATTTGTGGACAACGTTGGCATTAACTCGCGAAATATTCGATCATTCGCCGTTCTTTGGGCTGTCGTCTGCTTATATTTAATACATAATTATCACTTAATGGGCCTGTTATTGTCATATCTGCACATTCGATGGATTTATGGCAACAACAACGTGCCACGTGCTAAACCGCAAATCGGGTCATTTGCATAGGGTTTTCAGAACGTATGAATTTATTATTGACGAAAGAAATATATCCGATTATGGAAACTGAAGATGTTTCCAGTGAATGTCTATAAATTTCGTTAGAGTATTTCTTTTAGAAATACTCTAATTCTATCAGAGTTGAAAAGCAATTTTGGAACCTTTTCTTTTGAATCAGAAACTTAAAAATTTAAGGTGTAAGTGTTCCATAAGTTTTATTCCAACTTTAATATATTACTTATGAAACACTTATAATGAATTAAGAGTAACACTATAGAAATAAAAATATTTAAAATTATTCAAATTATCAGTTTTCTATATTTTTATGTTCCTAATCGGAAAAAATTAATACTTGGTCAGGGGAAGGAAAGATAATTCAGTCAACGAAATCTTATTGGGTGAAAGAATTTTTCGTACGACTCGCGGATAATCAAACGAGTCCCGTAAGATGTCATTAAGTTAATTGCGCTCAAAATAGATAAGCTAATTTACATTAATGGAAACGTAACATATGAAACATTTGGATCCCAATTAAGGACACAACTATGTCCTGCTGTGGCACAATTTCTTAATGAATCTCTCAATTAGTGTCTTATGATAAATTGGGTGTTTGATTATTCCTTGCTGTCATCGTCATTTCACGGCTTTTGCCGAGATTAACTTATGTGTTAATAAAATTTGGATACAAATTGGGATTGCATGAGAGGCTATTTTTAATTTAAGTAGTCACGTTCAATAGAAGTCAAAGGAATAATTTTGTGAAACTAGTTAACTAATTTTGTATATGATATGATGTTTTAAAAAATGGGTATGTGTAGTATTAAAACTCTGTATGAAACATGATCAAACTCTCTCGGTTTAATTATCAGACTGTGTTGTTTACTTGTACGTAATCAGTTTGGTTATAGTAATAAATTATGCATCATCGTTTGAATTATCTGATTTTGTAAACGAAAATTGGAGCAGAAACCATGTTAATAATACTTGAAAAACTTGGCCAAAATTCAGCTGACAGTTCCAAATCTAATAACTAACTGCTATAAAGGAACAAATAATTTTCAAATAAATGTTTCTTTGATTCATTGATAAAAAACAAATTAACGCAACAAATTAATTTTGTAAAACTAATGTGAGCAGGGATATATGCAATGGTCGATAATTACAATAAAAGAGAGTAAGAATAAACGAAACATCAGTTCGTATTTTTGGCCACCGTTTGAAACAAAATATATATAGTTCATGTATATGTAAATACGTTGATCCGGCGTATACGGTCCTGATAAAAATGGATGGTGGAATACAGTTTTCACGATAAATGCTTTTTTACATGAAATTGCATTCAGTTATGAATTAGTTACACTGAAACATTTTATTGCTGTCGATGAAAATCGTACAAAAATGAAAACCGGAATTGTCTCACTTTTATTTACATTGGAAAATCGTTTTTCGTTTAATAAAACTGATGGTTTTCTAAAAATTACATTGTATTGTCTTTTTTCCTAACAGTGTTTCTAGTTGGAAAAATGCTAAACAATTTCAATAAAATTAAATCAAAACGTCAATTTCGGAGTCACCTAAATAGTTTAAAAACTAATTACATTCAGTATTTTATAATATAAATTCTTGACGAACTAAAAATTTGACTGGTAAATTTGCTTGCAGATTTCAATCGATTCCATTGTTGTAAAGTGCTTTGCAAATGATCTCCGATTTTCTGATTCATTAATTGTCTTATAAAGACCTAATTTTTTAATTTATACTATCAAAAAGCAAGCAATAAATCAAAAGTTAATTATTTTAATATTTCGATATTTTCAGTCAAACTTTCGACTTAGCTATGTTCCACATTTCAACTAAGAATCTTCGATCGATGCGCATCACACTTTATCGTTTCTGCAACTTTATTCGGCACATTCAAAATTATTATTTCCGTACTAGAAAACTTTTATTTAATATCCAACCGTAAACAACGTCAAAATAAAATTTTTTGCTGAAAAAAGCAAAAAAAATGTTGAGGCGCATAAAGTGATTAAATTCGTCGTCACATTATGGCGTTTTGTCAGCGTTACTGTCAACGCCGCTATTGTATCGCCGATACAATATTTTGGTTTCATGGTCGCGTATTTTAGTCGGCATATGCGCTCTATTATCCAGATGTTAACACAACTTCGATCCTTTATTATTTTCATGCAAAGCGAAACAGTCGAAATATGAATTCGGTCACAGTTTTGACTTTCGCAGACATACATTTTGATCGCGTTATCATCGACGCCGCCTCGTAAATATATAAATAAATTTAATTGACTTTATCTCAGTAATGTTTATCAATTATCAAATAAACCGCACGTCGATATTTCCATTACGAATGTTTTTCATCTTCAATAATTTCCTCTGCTTTAGAATGCAAAGTTCGATTTCGCCACAAACAAAAGAAATTAATTGTTTTCGTCTGACAATTTCTTCAATTCATCTCGCATTTCGTTCGTCAGTTTTTCCGCTAAGAATTTCGAAGAAGACACAATGATAGATGATCCGCGAGATTTAAATTCTCGCAGATCCAGCTATTCATATCGCAGTTAAAAATGCTCGCCATAAAGTGTCACACCAAGGTTGCAATGCCAATTATGTCTTATTTGCGAATTAGACGGGAATGTTTGATGAAATTTCCGACGTGACAACGGCACTGTGGCTCCTGCGGCGCTAAGACGATTGTCATAAACAAAACCGTAAATAAGCTGGCGATAAATCACGCGGGTTTGGAATTACGGGACCCTTGCTTCGAGATAAACTCGACTGGGTGAAATGACGTAAAAAGCTGCAGTGGTGTCTTGGGTTTCATGCCTTTATTACTATTATATTCCATTATCAGTATAATTACCGTCATTATGTTGGGCGAATAAGATTTTTTGTCTGCTTAAACGTCGTCTGGTCTTTCTCGACTTTTTTAGCCTTAAAATAATAGCAGATGTTTTCAGAGATGTCTGTTCATAAATGTTGTTCAACATTTAAGAAAATTAAAGAGCATTATAGAACCTTTTGGATTTGACTAGGAATAACTCTTATCGTAACAAAAGTTGCAGTGATTAGTGTTCCATAAGTGTTATTCTTAGATTGAAGAAACTTTTATTGGCGTGGAAAAAACATTTACAAAAGTAAAAATGTTTTAAATTATTATTTCCATGAGTTGTCGCCAAATTAGAGTAACACTTATGGAACTGTTATAAGTGTTCCATAAGTTTTACTTAAGTTTAACTAAGTTTTAATTTGATGATAGAACCTTTTGGGGTTAACTAGGAATAACTCTTATCGTAACAAAAGTTGCTGTGATTAGTGTTCCATAAGTGTTAATCCTACATTGAAAAAACTTTTATTGACGTGGAAATAACATTTACAAAAGGAAAAATGTTTTAAATTATAATTTCCATGAGTTTTCGCCAAATTAGAGTAACACTTATGGAACTCTTATAAGTGTTCCATAAGTTTTACTCCAATTTGATGATATCTCATGGAACATTTATTACTTTGGACTTTATTACTTTATTACATTTATTACTCTTCGAGTATTCCTTCATATCAGGAATAACACTTATGGATTAAAAGGAACACTAACTGTATTCCTTTTAATTGTTCCGAATTAAGAATGTTGCAAGACTTTTGTTCTTTATCATATCTTTTTATTGGTGACAACGACAGATGTAAACATATGCCTGATTATTAGTGTTCTATATATAATTCTATGTACAGAACACTAACATAAGTCTTTATATATAATTCTATATATAAAGTCTGTAGGTTTTGCTTCTAATCGGTAACAATACAAGGAACTTCTCTAACTTTGAACAAATTAATTGACTCAAGTCATAAACTGTTCTACAAGAGATATATCTGCTGGGGAATAACACTTACGAAACACTTATAATGGAGTAGGAATACTGACAAAATACAAAATGTTACCAGCACATTGCAACTCTTGAAATGTAAGTTCCCAACACTAACGCCAAGTTTTCTAATCGTTTTCCATTAAACGATGTGCACAATGCCGCATTACGTTCCAAACTGGCAACGGCTCTTGAAAGATAAAAATGATTTTCACTCGGCGCTCGTTTGCCGCCAAGTGGTGCATGTTCGAGAGTCCTATCAAGAGTGGACTGGATCAGCGGTTAATTATTTGTATATACGTACACTTAACACGCGACATGTGTGCAGGAATAAATACAAATATAGCGTCGAACAGAAGCCCCATTGTAACGAGTGGGTACTTTTGATCAAGTCTTCTCTAAGAAGCCTCTTTGCTCGTCGAAAGTCGTTGAATGACGAGCCAACAACTTCTCGTTTCATCACTATAAATTTCGGCCCTTTTCAAGCGTGCGTCGCGGTTATACGTATCGGTGACAGTAAATAATACGACGAACAAGAGACATCTTTTATTGGACAAGTGAAAATCAATGTTTTCGACAATGAGAGATGCATTTGTGTTTTCGGTCACGCTTCGAGGCATTTTCAGCCGCGACTCCTTTACAATGCTTTTTCATGAGATTTTCAGCTAAATACAATTTTAAAGTATCGAAATCACGAGGATCAATGTTTGGGAATGGTTTGGAATTTAAGGTAGAGGTGCGTTTGGTTGTTTATTGTTTGTTTATGAGGAAATAAATTTTGGAAGTGGAATGAGTCAATGGTATGCGCTGACGAATGTGTGATAATGGAACGGAATTTTGAATTTGATGAGGTAGAAATTCGTTTGGTTTGTTTATGAGAACAAAAATGTTTTGGCAGTGAAATGAGTCAATGGCGTGTGCTGACAAATGTGTGATAACTGAAATGGAAAAAAGAACAGTTTTTTTATTTTCCATTTCTCAATATCACTTTTTCGATTTCTTTTTGACATTAGTCACTGAGCTGGAAAGCAAAGAGTGGAGATTTTGTAACAAATGGTCTTTTTCAACTGGTTGCCGGAAAAACAACGAATTGTATGTTAGAAAAATACAGCGCTAATTTGACGAAAATATCATAAAGCCAGGTAAAAATTAATGGATGTTGTGTATACGTCGTTAGAGTGTCGGTCTGAGTTTTCAATAGAACGTTGCAATATCGGTTTTCACTATCATATTTTGTTGCAATCCCTTCAATCAATTATTTTGTACAAATTTGAAAATGGTTCAAAAACATTTACAGCAGAAATTGATTTAAGTAAAACAGTCAATTTCACACTATCGTTTTACGTGAGCAATTTATTATGGTTATGAAAGGCAGAACAAATAATAGATTTTAATTAAATGAGAAATAAATTGAATCGACAACGACAGTTTTTCTTACAATCGAAAGGTATCATGAACAATTAATGAAATCTGTACAAATTCAATTTAAAATTATCACTTACGGAAAAAAAGATTTTTACTATGTCAATTCAATTTGTTTAATCAGTCTAATTGAAAATGTTTTTAACCGGTAGTAAATTTAAGTTTGTCATTGATAACCACAATGAGTTTTTTAACGAGGAAATTAATTTCGAAAAACCGTAGTTGTATTAATTGGAAACTGTTTACAATGTACGTAATTATGTTTTTGGTAATTAAGAACATGAAATGCCATAATTGAACTAAGGCTGTTAAATGATAAGCACTTTCGAGTAACAACGACAGTAAACGTAACGCTGCTAATTAAGGGTTCACATCGATCGTTGTATGTGATACTATGTTCCAGGACAGATACGTTCACGTTCATATTTGCCAGAAATCAGTTACAAAAGTTTCATAATTTTAGTACAATGAAACGATGAGAGGTATATTGATCTGTACATAATAAAATGTAATTAAAATGTAAAATATTGCATATTAATTAAAAAAAACGTTACAATTAATTTCAGAAGACTATTGCGATTGAAGAGTTAATATTTGTTGCAGAATATAAATTAATACATATTTGGGAATGTAATTTTGTAAAGTTGATGTAACGTGCAATATCATATGAGCATTTACAGACCTTATTTGTCTGCAGAGCAATAGTAAACCACCAGCAAATGTATGTTAATACAATAATGTATCAAATTCCGCGATACCAGGCGATTGGGTGGACGGTTTACACGGCTATTTACATAAACCTAACTCCTCATTTGTAGTGTGATATACATTCACCCTTTACACGATATAAATAATTTAACAGCTCGTGATATGAAGTCATAAATCAGATTTTAGCCACAAGTTATGCAACTTTCCCAATGAAGCCAGTGCCGAAAACCGACGTTTTTCGATAATTGAAAAAAATGTCAAGAATTGCAAAATACCTTCGTGACAGAGTCGCGTCTCAACTCGAAAATTCGGTTTCTCGTGTCAGAATCGTTCGTCCGTCGAAAACTAATTATTCCATATTTCATGCTTCGCATTTTTAATCCATTTAGCCTTTTCCATTTGCGCGCAACCATTTTGATTATTCAACAGCCGGCGTTTCCATGCCATTTTTATTGTTCGCCCAAGACCCCGACATAAAATTTTCATAAACATGCATTTCTGCAAACACGGGCGAAAATGTTCGGATTCATTATATTTTAACAAGTTTGAAATTCGAGAACAAAAGTTTCAAGTGCATTTTTGTGTGCTGGCCCATTCTGTTCGGAACGCAAGCGTTGGAAACGCGAGCTTACAGCTTGAAACGCATTTTTTTCCTACAAACACGCGTTTATATACGCGAAAATGTTCAACGTACTCCGACAAACCATCGCGAAGAACGCAATTCGACGCTTAATCAGATTTCTTTCATCGCCGCACGAGCAATAACACGACCAACGAACCAGCGTTTCTTTATCACTGTAAATCCATCCTCACGTGGAAACAAATGTAACTGATAGCAGGAAAGATTTAGTTCTTTTAGATAAAGTGTATGGTTGGTATTGGTACAAGTACATTGTATACGGTAAGACTAATACTAAATTCAAAAGATGATAACAGTGCTATTTTATAAAATAGTATAGAACCACCGTATGAAACAGCGTACGAACAATTTATAGGTTATGAATTTCTGAGGCCTAATTTTTTTATGTCTTATTAAAAAAAAGACATAAAAAATTAGGCCTCAGGAATTAATTTTCTAAAAACGAATTCAATTTTATTCCTAACGTTACATGCCATAAATTATGACAAATTCAATTCTTACATTTTATTTGATTTGAGGTTATGTTACAATTCTGAATAAATTATTCTAACATATTGATTATTCTGAAACAAAATGTGAGCTGTTCTAAACTGAAAGCAAATTTTTCCAGCTGTAAAGAGAAACATCTTGATTTATCTGATAAAGAAGAAACATCTTGATTTATCTGATAAAGAAGTTAGTTTTTTTCGTGCACGAGTTAGCCTATGATTTGCAGCATTTTTCATTGTCCTTTTTCACATGTCGATTGCCCGAATCGCCGCGGAAAGCCGGAAATTTTTTCGCCCGTAATGCATTATCGTCGAGATTTATGGTCAGCCACTTCCCTCAACCAATTAGTCAACGCTAGATAAAGAAAGCGCGCATCTCAAGCTATGTCGTAAATATCGTCGATATTTTCTCGTGTAAACAAAGTTGGATATAAATATATTGCGAATCCTACGAAAGGTCACGGACGTGTCGTTGGCTTGATTCTTTTTGTTCGTCTGGATAAACACTTCCCTTTTTTATTTCTAATATCGCAGTTTGTTACATGTATTTCCATCAGTTCAAAGTAGAACTGTTGGAAAATGAAATTTTCCAACAGAATAGAATGGAGATTTTTGAAATTTGGTAGAATTTCGATTTCAGTATTTGGGTTAGTGAAAATAATTTGTAATGATGGATATAGTAAACCTGGCCTAGATGGACATCAGGGAGTAATGTATGTTCAAATCTGAACATACATTACTCCCTGACTGACGACAAATCTGAAATAGGGAATCCGGGTTTCAAATTTGGTGTTGTAGTTTCGTAATTTAAAATTGATGCAAATTTAATAACCATAAAATCGCATTAATGATAACATTAAATAGCTAATTATAATCTATTAATTAGCGGCAATGTTACGTTTTTCTGTATCTATATAGACTAATATGGCGTATATGGTAATATACATATATGTGTATATTGCATAATTAGATTATCGGAAATATTAACTATGTAGGTATAAAGTGTTCGTGCAATTAACGACTGGGCTACCGACAATTCTTCCTCAAATTTTGCCAAGCAAGTGATATATTTAGTTGGGAAAATGTAGGTGCTATAAAATACACTCTATGGCTCAAAACATAGTTGGATTGATGTGTAAATCAATTAATACACGGGAAATTATTGGCCACACTATCCAATTGGGTCATGATTTCGAAAAAAATTGTGTCATCAATCGGCCTCAAAAATATTTATGTCACAAATCGAAGTTTAAAAGACTCTCTGTGCCTCAAACATAAATACTCTGAATATATTTATTTCTACCTTGTAGAAATCACTGAAAACACTGAAAACCTCTGACAATTACTCTGAAAATCTCTGAAAAAGTTTGACAGTTCCAATTATGATAGATTTTCAGAGATTTTCATAGTTTTTCAGACCTAAATCACAGAGTCTATAATTCTCTGAAAATCTTTTAAAAACTCTGAAACTTTTTGAAACTCTCTGAAAAGCTCTGATAAAGTCTGATACCATTATTAAAAAATGTCTTACAATGGGACTCGAACCCATGGACCTGTGAAGCAGAAGTCTGGGAGTATAACCACTTGGCCAAAGTTGTTGTACATTTAAGAGTGATCCAAAAGTTTTATATGAAGCTGACGTTTTTTACAGTAGTATGTGACTTTATCAGAGCTTTTCAGAGAGTTTAAGAGATTTTCAGTGAGTTTCAAAGAGTTTCAGAGTTTTTCAGAAAATTACGGAGTAATTGTCAGTTTTTCAGAGTTTTTCAGATTATTTCAGAGTTTTTCAGAATAATTTTCAGAGATTTACAGAGTTTTTCAGAGATTTACAGAGTTTTTCAGAGTATTTATTTCTACAAGGGAAGTACTGGGATTGATGTTTAAATTTGTTTTCGACTTTTTGGGGGGAAAATCCTCATAGAAAAACCTATGAAAATCGGTAAAAATTCCGAAATCAAAATTTAGTCATCAGTCGTCCTAAAAATGGCTTTCAATGACTCTCTGTGACTCAAAACGCAGAACAGTTGGTTTACAAGCCTTACTTATTTCAACATATTTCAAATTTAGTTGGTGATTAGGTTTCAACATTCATCATTATCATTTTGTTATTATAATGTGTTTCTTTTTGAAACGTTCCTCTTATGTTCTACATAAATAATACCTCAATCGAATTTTTACAATCCAATTTACAATAATTACTATTACAATCTATCTACAATTCATTCTTTAAATATATCTTATTTAAAATGTAATGCCGTTTAATTATAAATAAATTAATTGTTTGCTCTTCGTGTCAGCACTATCCTCAGGGATGCTCAGAGATGAGTTTGCTGTCCGGATTTATACTTCGGATGTGTATCCGCATAGAACGAACATGACTTTTATTAGGTGTACAGAGCGTTTAAAAGTAAATTTAAACAATATATGTTATAAACTTCCACGAACTCGTATTTGGAACTACTTTTTGTTCCAGTAGCTATCGTACAAGTTGAATCAAATTAACATAGATACTGCAAAAATTCGCGTTTAAGTGACTTTAACCACATCTGCATTCAAAACATCGACGAGTGCAAAATAAAGTATGACATTCGAGACAACATCAATCTGAATGACATAGATACATTTCTGCAAATATATAAATATGCAAAAAAAAGTTTACACAAATATACAAAAAAAGTTATAGATTTTTCGACAGTTTTAGACTTGAAATGAAATTCAGGTGAAATGAATATTAGAAATCCTATAACATTACAAAAAACGGAACAAATATTGCACTTCAGTGAATTGAGGAAAAACGAATATATTTTCGTTTCTTTCAAGAAAATCAAATTTGTTTCAAGTGACTTGTTTCAAGAATGTGGAGATTAAATCTATTACTCCAGAATGAACTCTGATTGTCTCATTTCCTATACATTGACTCTACTCCTTAAAAGGAGAAATATTTGAAAAAAAAGATTATGATATTATTTCTAAATGTTACTATATTTTACTGTATTTTAAACAGATATGTAATATAAGTCAATGTGCCGTACTGCACAGCTGAAAATAATTGTGCACGTATCATAAAAATAGCTATTCTATCAACATCTTTCGATCAAATATACAAATAGATTTTTATTTAATTTTTTAAAATCAATTTCACATCCTCAATCTGACAAAATAACATATACTATATTTTAACTCACTGAATCTGTCATAAACGATTTGCAAAATATCTTTCCCGCTATCTATTTAATATTCAAAAATATTCAATATTCAGTTCGACAGACGTAATTGGAGTGGAAAGAACGAAGATAATCTGTATAAGAAGACTCTTAGATAGATATTGAAATGATCTGAAATACAGTTAAGCGTACGAATCGCTTTGTGGCACACAAGTCCAGGCTTTCATATCTATTTAGAAGCGCGGGAGCACATGTGGATATACACGTGCGCCGAGTTGTTTTAATGGACTTTTCTACTTAGAAGACAATCAAGTGTCACGAACGTACGGAGAATTTTTCCCCTTTGAAGTAAAAGCCTTAACCCTTCTCTGAGACAAGAAGCGATATTCTGTTTACGGAGGGGATTCTTGGTTTTAATTTTCTCCACAATAGATTTTATGTTACTGAAAAGTCGGCTCATTGACCACATCCCACTTCGCGTTCATTGACTAAAACTTGGTTCGATTATCCGAAGTAAAACTGTAAAATGGCAAAAACTGAGGGGAAAACTGGAGAACATTTGTTTAAACAATTTGCCGAGAAATTAACGCAATCTTCAGAAATGTGTAACGTAAAACTTGTTTTTACTGAGCACTTTCTTAATTCAGTTTAGGAGAATTTAAAGCTCAAACGGATCCCGTTTGATTAATTACAGTCATCTTGTAAATTTTAGGTTATAATCGCGTTTATAGAAAGTTGATCACCGCGACTTTCTGCGGGTTAATGCGATCATGAAATAAAGTCACCCCAAACATATTTGCTCATGAATAATCATCTTAAAGTTAGCGCATACATTACGGGGAAGTTACTTTAAAAATATTTTTTCGCTGGTGTATAAATATTCATAATCTGAATAAAAAGTTTGATCGTCACTTTGTATAATTGCTGGTACGGTCAATTGGGAGAGTATAGAGTAATGAGATTCTCGAATCTTATTACAACTGTGATTAAGCGAATTTTACCTGGAATCATAACTGACTTTTCCTGCTTTAGCTGGGTAAATAATTTACATAAATAGTAAAACTGACATAATTAAATAACGTAAATATCTTAGAATGCTTTCAAACACTTTTAGCAGCAAATGAAATTCCAGTATCAAAAAGGATCTTTGCAGTGTTTCCAAATTTTTCGACGGATTTATCGCCCTTTTATAATTAATGGGATTATGCGGTGATCGGTTCATTATAACGTTAAAAGTTGCAATGATTTATGATCGCAGCGATTATTTAGTCTGATAAGTTTTATCCTGCGTAACTCTCACATTACCCAAAGTCACGGTTTACTAATTCATCGACATTTTCATAAAAAACAGCATCCCATTACCCAATCATCCCAAACCACGAGACAACCAAAATAAAAAATTCCAGGACACTGGCGGTGTGAAACCAAAAATCCCACATCGACCACACTGACTTTCAAATTCGACAAGTTTGCGCAGTTTCCTCGTACATTGACTAGCAATGTCCGTAATTAGCAGTCATTAGTAAGAAATTAGTGGCACTCGTGAATTGGGAGGAAACAATGGCATTAGGACATGTGAGCCTTACTCTGCGCCGCAAAATATAGTGAAAACACACCGACTGTGGTCATCGGTGCCATTGCGGTTTACCGCGAATTCAATTGCAGAGCTGACGCTCGGCAAACTAGGCGCCCATTTCGAAAATAACAACTTCGATTCATTTTTGACGCCTGAAAAACAAACTTCACAATGGATAAATAAGGATATGTAGATATCTCCTTTTTTATCTGTAAAATAAATTTTCAAGCTACAACATCATGCTTATTTGATTCAGAAAGTAAATATAACTGGATCACTTATTCTGAAGTGTATCATTGAGCATGAAACCAAATAAAGTATAAGTTCCAATAAAATCGGTCAGAATGTATGACACGTAACTTTACTAAGCAGTTGGATAAATGGCTTTGAAAAATGTTTGTTTAAAGTGGAGATTAAAGAATATGAGTGCAGTATTCGTAATTAAAAAACTGGACAATGAAGAATAAAGAATTCTAGAAAAAGTAATATACATTTACACAAAATCTGTGAAATATTACAAATTTGACTTCTAATGGAACGTCTGAAAACTGAATCTCTAATGTAAAGGAACTTTTCCGGTTCGAGAATTGAATGGCATAGACAACATACAATTTTTTTGTTTTTTATTAAAAAATGAAAGCCGTACTTGGAATCTATTTATAGACACACATTTTTATTCCATTTCCAGAATTAAATAGAATATGAGACATTACAACTGGGTTCCATGACTTCAACTTTTATCTTGGAATAGAAATCAGTTGGACAGAATTGACATTTCAATTTGCTTTTCCAATACTCCAAAGTGTCAATTGGGAATTGTACAATCCTATTCTTCTTAACACACTTTAATGAAAAAATTGTTTAGGGAATTTACTTGTACCAACATCATTGGTTTAATATAATCTCGAAAGATTAACATACCAATTCTAATCTCTTATTACTTCAAGTACCAAACTTTTACCAATTGAGTGTTAAAGTTTCACCATTTGATAAATGGTATGCTTTCCTACTTGAAATTGTATTTATTACAACTAAAGTGGTAATCTTTACTACTTAGTTTTCTCACCCAGTTAACAAATTCTATTAGAGCTATTTCCTAACTGTATCTATGCAGTTTTTGACCATTTTTTAACTTACTGCCTAGGTTCTGTACAGGGTTTTTGACGCCCATATGGAACTGCAAATTCATTTTACATGTATGTATATGTAGCTCCATGTAAAACTAAGTCCTAAAGATTTCTATGCGGTTTTTGACATTGCTTTTTATACGAATGGTTTCTAATGGAATTTTTTAACTGGGCAGTCTACCTATGCTAAAACCTGTAAAATTTTTTTCCTGCAGTATGTTTGGGAATATGGGTTACATGCACGACAAACTGGCGACATACGCGACAATTAGGCCGAACACTTCATTAGTATCGACCTATCGAAACAGCACGCCCGGAATCATAATTATTGGATTAAATGCGCAATTAAATCGATATCGCTATTGTGTAGCAATGCTCACCGAAAAGCTGTTTCGGAATCGAATTTCGCCATAAACATTGCACGCCGCCAAAGGTTCATCGAAAATTTTCGCTTATTAAAAATTATTATCACCCGCGAAGTGTCTGGTAATTACACATTTTGATTAAAGGCAAACAACACGTTTCACCTGTATTTGCAATTTCGTTCATCGCGTCTTGTTTGTCGGCGGATATTTTTCAAATTGTTTTGATATCTCTGTGAGCGTCGCCCCGCTTTGGCGCATTTTAATTCAATTTGCGCCGTCGGTGTTTTGCCGTTTCTGGCGCACATAAGGCTCGAATTTCGCGCTTCTAAACCGCCGGGAAGAAATTTCGGCGGCAAATGGAATTAACGGGAACGTACGCTCGAGTTTTCATGAATATCATTGCCGTTGGAATTATTTGATTAACGGCAGAGAAACGGTGATATGTAGACAAACCCAATGACGTACAACTAATTTCATTACGTGAAAATTCGATACTCAGTTTCGGGATCATTTACTTTGTGTGTTAATTGTTGATGGGAGGAAAGTGCACAAAAAGCGACCTGCATTATGGAGTGTCTGAGTGGTGATTGGATATTTACAATTTCGCACACTGTTTTCTCATTTAGTGTAAATTCCCAGATACCATTAAAAATTATACAGAAAAGGTAAGGTTTGAAAAATATTGAATATAAAAATAAAATTATTTCTAATTATTTATACCCTTCGAATAATTATTGGAAGGGTTCTTCGAAAACAGTGAGAAACTGTGTGAATCGGCAATGGCAAACTTTAAAATTCAATTATGTTGTAAATTAGTAAATCTTAAAACTTAGTTTGATCGCTATCCGTTAGAGTTATTTTATTAATGACTTAACGCAGGAACAGGTGTTTTTAAAATTCATAGTCACCGGAACCAATTTAGCTATATTTAGCACCTATTTTGATGAATTTACCCTTCGTGGTAACGCGTGAATAAATAGGCGGTTCGAACAAAATGTGTAACTCTGCTTGTAAACGATTATCGTCCAATGGAAAAAACGCGAAGGTCTGTTTAATTAACGCCAATTATAGTTAAACATTCAAGAAATGCAAATCTAACAAATTACAAGTCAGCTGCGAAGTTGGATACGCGATAAAAAACCGATCAATTATCAGGAGAAAGGCAATTGTTTATGTGCAATTAACAGCGGAAATCTTTTAACGATTGATTAAACTGTCGATTTCCTTATGAAAAAAAATGAAATAGGTAGGACAAATTAATAGTCCTCTTTCTATTCGATTTATGTAAACACAATTTCACGATATATCCTGGAACAATATTCCAGGATATATCCTATATTGAATTGATTTCAGTTAAATGAAAAGAGAACAGTCAAGTTATAATTTGAACAAAATGTTAAACATTTTTAGATATCTCACAGTTGGATGTCAGAATATTCGATATCAATATATTAAATTAATTATTGACAACTCTTTTTCTGTTGATTACTTTTTATTACTGAACTTTCATTTACATATCTATAATAAACTTACAATTCAGATTGCAGACAAAAATTGTGTTTTATCATCGGTTTTCCCTTCTAACTTGTAATTAGTGAGAAAACACCCTGAATCTTTTCGTACTTATAAAATGTAATATTTCGAAATACATTCTGCTATCGATATCTTAAATATTAAAATCTGCCTTTATTTCCTTGACTTGACTTATAACAAAATATACAAATCAAGATGAAAATATACACCAAAAAACTTGTTCTGCCTTCCCTTTGGTTCTTGCCTCCAGCTTGTAATTTGCTAGAAAACATGCTTTCCGTCCGAAAATCGGGGAATCCAGCTCATTTCGTATCTTTTCCCGCGAAATCCGTTCACACGAGAATCGCTTAATTAGTAGAACTTTAGGTGGATTTCCCAGGGCCAGAGTCGTAGCGTTCAACGTCAACGTCAACATCGTCATGTTTGGTGGTCGGCAACTAAGGTCAGGCCACGCGGTTCCAATGATTTAATCTTGATTCACACGCGAGAAACTCACAAAGTTAGATCGCGGCTTCGGGTCAAGGTGCAGTAAAACGCCTGCACGCACTTGCTATTGCAACTTGATGGTAACTTGGCTTTATCCGCGTGTTAACTTTGCATCCGCGTTTATTTCGGACGAACTTACACCCATATCTAGTGATTTTCAACTACTGGCGGTTTCGAGGTGCGATGACAAAATTCGGATCATGAAATTAAAATGACCACAATGAATGACTAGAAAAGTGCGAAAACCTTTTGTAAGATTTGCAATAATGTTTATTTCAGCACCAGTTTTATTTTGGTGGAGTTCACTAGGTGGTTTGGTGGCTTCAAAACTTAGGAAAAAAGTCGTTGGAATGATTTTTCGATTTTTGGACGGAATATTGGAGTTTCCGAAAATTCACACCAGTTTCGGAATCGATCGGCTGGCGCCTTGAGAATATGGATTTTTTATCTGAAAACGAAATTCGAGATAGCAACAAACATGTAGTTGACCATGTCGAGGTGTGTAGATTACAGCTCGGCATATCTTCGAAGTGATTTTTCAGTCAGAAACACGTACGGAAAATTTATTCAGTTAGTGCAATGTCGGTTATTTCGGTTGCTTCGGGTTATATTTTCGAAAATTATGACCCGTACATAACTTAACCTAATTTAGCGTGTCGTACAAGACGTACACGGGTTATGGAGATAATTTTATTCCGGGATATCAATTGTATGACGTCTCCAATTTCGTGGCAATAGCAATATTATGTAAATGGCTAAGTGGGAGGAACAAATAGCAAGTGTTCCCTCGACTGCCGCATATTCTCAGCTTGGCAACCCCGGAATCAAGATCGACTGGCATTTGGCAATCAAATATCCATCGAACAAGTTAGCACCATCGTACATTAGCCACTTAGGTAACTGACTTTAGCAAACTTGATCATGCCGTGAAACGTAAAAAATAGAAACTAATTATTTAACTGGTTTAACATTTCGTCAGATGTCTTTATCTCAGCCGGAATCCGGTTCGAGTTCATCGATGCTAACTGAGTTTCAAATCGATATCGTCGCGTTCTTGAAGATAAACTGACTTCGGGGCGAGGATACTTTTCTCCGACCTGGCGGGTAGACAAAATTAACGAAATTTCTTGTAGCTTTAAGTGGAGAACAACTGTTAAATAACGAATTAACTTATGTTGTACATGCTATATTTTTTATTGTATAAAATAAATAGCTAAAACTAAATTATAAAAATGTATTGTAAACAAGTATGCTAATTTTATATTCTCAAAATGATTAAGACGACGTCACGCGGAGAGTTACCGACATTACAGTTTTTCTGAATTAAAAACTAAGAAAACAGAAATAAAGAGTTATTAATAAAAACAGTTTAATTTTCTCAATTTTCGTATACATTTATTTTTGAAAACTGACATATAAAACATTATATTTGAGTAGAAAAATTGCAAAAATTACATTCTTCATGGCTAAACAAATCTTATATTTTATGATCCAAATACTTCAATTTCAGCAATAATAAATATTATCTGTATCGAAACTTTTAATGACGTCACACCATGATCAACTTGTGTAAACTGCATCAGACGTGCATCACGGAGAATGACGTAAGTGACACCTATAGCGCTAAATAATATTGGGAAGAAGAGTACTCTCGAGCCGACAGTTAGACTTCGTATGACAATGCGACGATTCGAATTACCGGTCGAATGTAATGTTAACGTCAGCAAACTCCATGGAATTCTCGATAGGCCATATTCAGAACTTGTTTCCTGGGAAATGTGTGGCTCGCACAGTGCACGTGAAGTGCGCAGCGTTGCACCCGATTATCGTTTACTGTGGCTATGTCTGGATGCAATAATAAGACAAGCGCGAGATGCGCAAAGTTCCGGGTATGTGGTATCGCAACTTTTCAATTTCTGCGGCGGGAAAAAATAGCTCAACAACTTTGTTTCCGCCAACTTTGAACTAGAGTAAATTTTATTAAACATTCTTGCCACGACATCGTTGCAACTTCATTCTATTGTCTTAATTAGTTTCGAACCTCAACTGAGCTGAACAATGATTTAATGTTTTAGCGAAGGTTTTGTATAGGTTTCTGTAACGTTTCATAAAGGTTTATTTTTTGTAAGTAATTGAAATGTAAGTTCAATTCCGGGTGTTGAATGTTATTTAATGGGGTAAGTTAAACATTTATCTTATTTTTGACCGATTGTACACATTATATCTGAAAATTATTGATACGTTTATACAACGTTTTGGTAACGTGAAAATGAAGTTTACGATAAATGTTCAAAAAACTTCTCATAGACTTCAAAAACGTTTGTGAATTTTTGTGAACGTAAAAAAACCTTTCCTTGACGTTTATCAAACGTTCTTAAAACGTTTATTAAACTTACAGTTTGGCATGAAATAGTTGCAATTAGTGGCTCAGTTTCACTTACTCCAAAATCTCTGTCAAAATCAAAACCTCAGCGAAGGACTAACGAGATTTACCAGTATCACTCAGACCTTCGCTCCCGTTTCCCCAACTTTTATAAGTGAACTCTCGTCGCAAACTTTCTCGCGAAGCGTTATTTATAAACAAGTCTGAGGTCGAAAAAATTGTCAAAAAAATTGGTCCAAAATCAAACTGGCCCTTTCGCGACAGCTTTTCCTTGTTTATGTCTTTGGCTTACGTTACTTGATAGTGTGTACACAGCGCAAGGCAAACATGTACACACGAATACATCAGCGCGGAGATTTATGTCGTGACCACAAGTGAATCGACTCGAACAAGCTTTACTCCACTTTAAAGCGATGTCTTTCAGATTTTTATGACGCACACGAGTGCTTTCGAGGTTGGTTCGACGGGATGACGTTTTTTGCCGAAGGTTTCGGATTTTATCAACGGCGTCACGCACCCCCCGATCGCAGTCTATATCTATACATGTGTGCGCACTGTGGTCGTAAACAAAAAATCGCCAGTCAGATGCAACGATCGCAATGCCAATTCAGCGAACGGGATAAAAATCGCGTGTCACCGTTCGCGCGGCGCCGAGGAAAGTTCCAAGGCTCGCGACAATTTTAACGAGTCTCCGATCAGAAATCTTTAATTGCGCACGTGCGCCGCTTTCCAAGTTCGATGCTTTTAGATTGCAATTTTCGTTTTCTTTGTCTATTTCGGGACGTCGCTTGTAAAACGCCCTTTACACGCTGTTGCCATTTTCGAAAGCCCGATCGAAGCACTTCCTTAATGGCGAAATTTCGGTTCGAGAAATGCTTCGGGGAGCTTACGAGATAGATCGTAAAAGTGGATAGCTGATGATATTTAGCCTCGGAAAATCACGTTAACTGTACTGGTTACGATTTTATATAGTAAGAGAGGTTGGAAATATTGTAGAAAAATATTATCGTAAGATGTGTAGGTTGGAAAAAGTAGACAGTACAATTTTTCGTATTTTTTACGACATATTTCGTAAATCGCAGGGATTTTTCGAAGAGAACTAGTTTTCTCAGAATATAATGGATACCTCCTAAGCATAGTAATAAAAGTTGTACTGTAACTTAACCAATAATTTTGCGGTCTTTACAAACTGATATCGTACAATCTATAGTTCTTCTTACAATTTGGTATTTCAATATCAGGTTTATTGCAATACATTCTGAACTACATATCTCGTTATATAACTAATATTGTTTATAATTTCATAATATAATCATTGCAATATATAATCTGTTTTTACAATATGGTTTTTGTAAATTGGAATTATTATGTATGCTGATGTTTCCGCGCGAAAATAGACCAGACAGACTTTTGCGTGGGTATTTTATAATAGAGTTGTCTTACTTTAAGACGATTGCATGTCAGTGGTGCAAAAATAGCTTATGTATTTATAACGGTTAAGTATTCTAAATCGAATGCACATTGCTTTGAATGGTTTCGAGTCATTGGTGGGAAAAAATCGCCTGGAATTTGTTATCTGACAAACAAAATTTTCACGGAGAAAAAATGCGCGCAACTTTAAAGTACTTTCGTGCAGTACGTTTCTCGCCTTTTTGTTTGAAAATCAATTCCTTTGAATGGAAACCTTAAGGTGGCCACTTTTCAATGTTGCCAGTTAATTTGAAAATGTAAGATTACCGCTGTCACGGTACCTTTATTATGTTCTCCTAAAAGTAGTCTCCGGTAGAAAAGGGGTCAATGAAAGAATTAATATAAATTGCGAGAAAATTCGCGTCCGAACTCGTGAATCCAATTCCATCGCCTAATTCTTTAATGAATCGTAAAAATGCAAGGAATATTTTCTATTCTGGTAACGTTTTAATATTACCCATTAATAACTTGTTGAAATTTCCGAAAAAATGTTCTAACTTACTTCAAAAGTGTTTTCAATGAACTTTTCGAAACTTTACCCTTGTCATACGTTTCGTTACTCAATCATATTTTTTCTTCCAACTTCACAATGAAATTTCGAGAATAGTTAATACAATGAACTTCACATCTAACGCCATTGCGAATTGCATCGACGTGAGTAAGACATCAGCCAACTCAGAAATTGTCGAATACAATTTCATCTGCGCCGCAGGTCATTTGCTTGATTGCAGCCTGCAGTTTAAGACATTATAATTGGGCTATTGGACAACCTATGAAACTTACACTAGCATCGGTGTAACGATACCAATCAACCGACCAACCGAGCAAAAGTCAGCCCTTTTCTGCATTCAAAAGTCTTTACCCCGAAACTTTATTAAGGAGTTTCTTCACCTAAGTCAAAATGTAGAGAAACGTTTGCAAATTTGTGCAATTATTCCTCGTTCCCAGAAGTTTGTGTGATTTTTAAAACATTTTTAGCCAATGTCGTAAAAATTTAAAGCGAAAAACAAAAATTTTAAATTGCCTCTATACAATGGACCTTACATAAAATGTCGACATTTCAGTTTTTCTGATATGCTCTATTTTACAGTATTCCTCTACTACTTCAAAATACGATAACAGCGCCACCTAGATTCTATCTTCTTATCTTACTAATTATTAATCCGCATTAATCCATGAAAAATCTAAACAAAAGGATATCAAGACATAATGAAATGTATATTAACATCTTTGTCCCACAATTTATCTGTTTTTCACAAAATAATACTGCAGTCGTACCGTAACATATGCTAAAGAACATCTTCCCGTCAGTGGTAAAGAACTTCCTTAATGCGAAACAATCGAACCCGCGTCAGTAATACACAAAACCCGACGGATAAGTAAAATTGGAAAAATTGAATTTATAGAATACATTTTTATCTGAGCTCGCTTAACGAATTTCTAAGTTATGGCCAAAAAAAGCCATTCATTGGAGGACAAAAGAGACAAAAGAATGTTACAGTTCACCGCGCGCGCGTCGCCGCAAAATCATGTTTCTTACTGCTGAATGTCTTCGACCCATTCAATCGGCAAGCCCCTCTTCTTGCCGGAACGTACCGCGAACTATTTCGCATTTCGAAGTCCCCGTAAATTTCGATCGTAACACGTCCGACCGAAAATCGGAAAGCTGACCTTCGTATTCAGATACGAAGTAACGCGATTCCTTTCGCAGAGCAGACACGCGGAAGGACAAAGGGGATTACATTTTTACGCGACATTTTCAAATACGTCTCAATTTGCTATCGGAGAGACGTCATTTTTAGCGACGAAACAGAGGACGCAATCGAACCGCAGGAAATACGTTATTATTCTGTGACTTTTTCGCCGACAAGACAACAAATGTAGGTTATACGCGGTTGGCTAGTTCTCTGGTATCGTATCGTGTTTGGACAAACAAATTAGTAAAACTTCAGAAAACTTTTTCCAGATGATATAGTAAATTTACTTCAAACCGTCCTTTTTGTCCAAATAGGATACATCACGATTATTATTAGCTATGATAAAATTTACTGGAGCTCTGGTAACTTTTGACAGAATATTTTCCTTAGTGTAGGTTTTTAGGTTAGACTAACTAGGTGTCTTTTGCAGATAAGTGAATATGTTGACTTCGTAAAGTTGAATGGTACTGCATATAGATTTGGCGTGCCTCTTAATAAATATATGCAAATTTAAACATAATAGAGGTTATGTACAATGCAAAGTCTTAGATATATGCGCTGTAATTGTATTCATCATTTCCTGTGTACATGTAACGTACATAGAGAACGCTCGAGCATTTCTCTCAAGATGTACACAGTGATTTTATACGTTCTCCTTCGCATACAGAGTAGGAAATATGTTTTAAGTTTGCATTGCTGTGTTTGATTGAGCATTCATTTTTGTCGGGGGATTTCTTTAAATTTGGCTCCGCAATATGCTCTTTTTAAATTATTCTTTAATTCTGCCAAAAACAAAATCGAGTTTAAATTAAGAAAATTTCAAAGTAAACTATACTCCATTACAAAACATGCAAAGTAATTGGCCAATCGCCACTTCTTTCGCGCCGACATTTTCGCTACTATCGGCGTTAAAGAATTGAATGGGATATGAGCCAGACGACATATTTTGGAATAGAGACATCTTGCGAGTAAAAAGAACAATCCATTGTAATCTCAGAATGATTCGAACTCAATTAATAACATAGTACGTGTCGAATGCGATAAGAATAATGGCCTCTGGAATGAATTCAAAAAAATTACGTGGCAAAAAGCAAGACGTCGTATATCATTTTAAAAACATCACTTCCGACGTATATTCCAATGCCAGGCTTCACGAAGATGCATCCTTCGGCGGGAAATCAAAAGAAATATCAGATTACAAGACTGAATAAACAATCGCGAACGAACCAGGAATATTCAGTTGCAATTTCATAAGTTGATTACCTCGAGTCGATTTAGTCCATTAAATGTGAGCTATTATTAGAACGCCGGCAATAACACTTCGTATGCTATCAGGTACACGCATATTTTAGACACTGCATCCATTACGTTTACATTGCGTGCGGATGTTAAATGGTATGGAAAATAATTGTACACACCTTCCTTCAACGTTGTAAGTTATTATTACACCTGTCTCGAATTCTGTTGCTCTACAGTCCGCATTTAACTCCATTAGATAATCTACGTTTCCAAGTCCAGAGTTCACGAACTACAAACATTATTTTAGAAATTGGGACAACCAGAAATTTGGTTATACTTTTCGAAAAATGCTATTTTTCAGGGATTTTCTTTTTTCTGTACGTAAAATGCGAATTATACCCAGATTTCAATTTATACATATACTGAAAAAAATATATTTTACGATATGTATTGCATTGATTTTATATCGTGAATGATTCTGTAGAAATCGAGGTAACACTATGTATATTATAAGTTTCAATATATATCATATGCTTGTAGAGAATAAAGGTACTATATTTTCAAATAAAGTATAGAAAAAGAAGACTAAATGTGAGTCATTAGAAAATGTCAAATACGGTATGTGAAAAATATGGATACAAATGTGAAAAACTCTAACATATATATAAAAATGTCGCATAAATCTGCTACTTATTCACATTTTTATTTACAATTTTCGCATGGGTTACACATAGTCACATTTTCGTATACTTTTTTCTTCGTGTGCGAAGTTTTCATAGTACATAATGTACAAACCCATTTTAAGGGCACATACACCATACATATTACAGGTGTATATTTCACACATTTTGTTTTCACGAGCATCACCCACGTATGCTTTATCTAAAAATGGGGCATAATTTGTTTCCGCGAATAAAACTTGTTCGACACTGTTTGATCAGGCGTGACAATCGCAAAAAATTGAACAAGATTGTCTTATCGCGAGCAACGGTTCACGATTAATGGTAGCGTCGTTTTTCGTCCAACATGACGTCTGACTGAATCCGCGGTGTGTTCACTAACTCGATCCCACCCGAAAAAAATATTTTGATAAACATTAATAAATAATCTATCAACCCAAAAATAAACTGTCAACTAAGTTTTGACAATTTTTGGTCGGAAAATAATCGTGATTACAGCGAATCTCGTTTTAATTAAATTCCAATTACATGAAATTGCGATCACTTTGTAATCGAAAAACGTCGAAATTAGATCGAAAAGAGTCATTTTCGGTTTGATTAATTCTTTATCGATAATCATTAAAACAAGTCTACAACAGTTTTAGAAAAATTACCAGAAAGCGATGTAAAAATTTCAGTTCTAAGATTTTTAAGTTCTCTTCGAACTTTGACCAAAAATTGCCTTAAGACGAAAAAAACTATCCATTTTTCTGACAACTTTACCACAAAGTATGGTAACTTTTATTCTACATTTTTTCTCCACTTCGGTAAGCTCTCGTCGAAATGTTTAATTTTCCCTGAGCAATTGGCGTGCTTTATTCGGCGCTCAGATCAAACGCATTCCGCCGCGCATATTCAACGGGCCACAGTTTGCGTAACAACTTCTCAGTCATCGGTGCGGTAAATAATGCCATTACGCGCTCTGTAAATTATCCGCCGGCAAAACAATCGCGGCGACGCACTAATTCGTTTGTGTCGGCGATATTAGTTACCGTTCTTGCCGTCGCCACGTCACGGCGTGCGCCGTATTATGAGCGATGATTTATTCGAAATTGATTTATGAATGCACGTCGTGATGAACACGCCGCTCATATTTAGGTGGTATTTCACATCACGAGCCAGCCGCCCGTTCGTCGTAAGAACAATGCGGAATCATCATTCAGCTGGCGAGTAAGGATCCGCGTGATTTGTTTCGCGTTATTTCAAAGTGTCCCGCTGAATTTCGACAGTGACGAGCAAGGGCGATATTTTATTTCGACATGGCGCGAATGTGATTTGTGGAGATAGGGCGGAGGCAAAATTAGAGCCGAGATTGTAGGGTAATGTGATTTGAAGTGTAGTTGGGACTACACTTCACTAAGACTAAGACTTTGACAGAAAAGATCGCGACAGTGACTTGCATCGAAATGTTTTTGCGAGAAAGTAAAATAAGTGCCGAAATGTGCTGAAAGAAGACACTTATAAAGCACTTATGTTTATATTAAGAATACAACGAACTGCGATGTATGAAAAAATTTAATAGATTATGTAAAATAGCCAAACTTTTTGTAAATGGAAATTATAAGAGTCAAAAGTCTCAAAACTCGACACTTAAAAATCACTAATCTTTAAAGTGAAACTGCAACCAGGTGACATGTAACGAAATAAAAAAATTTTAAGTTATGGTTGGGTTCGATAACCTAACAAAAAAATATTGTTGAATGAAACAAATACTATAAGTGTCAAATAAGTGTTCATCTTAAAATGTGGGAAATATACAAATATTCCAAACACATAGCTGAATTAAAATAAATTAACATTTCCTATTAAACTGCATGTTAACTGCATGCTATAACTTATCTCACTGTTCAAACCCCATTAACTTCTTTTTACTTAACTAACACATTTCGTATCATTTCGTAAAATTAATTAATGCATTTAAAATGTAACCTCGTCAAGTACTGTTCCGACTAGAAAATCCGTAACATTTCTTTCGCTAAAATAGGTCAAATAATTTCGAACGAAAATCCACCGTATCACTCCCCCAAGGTAAAAAAACTCATGGATCATTTCGTGTATCGCGCATAACAATAATAATAATTACCCCGACACTAGCATGTCGATAATTTTGGGGCGAAGCCGAATTAGTGCCGACGATTGCGCGGCTGCAATAAAAACGCACACATGATTGCGCATTGTGAATTCATTAGCATCCATAACGGTGCGTATTATCAATTAAATTATTTGGCCGAAACAAATACCTACGTGCGCGCCGTTATGAAACGAACAGAATATCACGTTTGATAAAACCTCTCGCCGGTTCATTGTGTCGAGCCCCAATTAGTGTAATCATGTGAAAATACTTTGTTTCGGGCAAAAACGCGATACGTACCATCGCGATTCGTTCCCTTGGAGTTTCGCATGAAACTGCATATGAGTTACGTAACGCCCTGCTAAGTAACGTAGATTCTACTTCCTAGCCAACATCGAAATTCGGAAAAAAATCTGGTTCAGAATATTCAGGATAGATAATTTGGATTTGTGAAAAAATTCAAAGCTGAGAAATCAAAATGTGTATAGTTGCTAAACACTTTTGAAATGTTTTTGTAAAAATTACAATGATATGTACTCAAAGATTTTTCAAAGAATCTGTTACAAAAACTTTGCCGCTGTAGCTGGGATTCGAACTCACAACCTTCAATGCATTAGACCAGTTGCAGACTTAGTTATATTTACATATGCAGACTTCTCCGCCGAAGGTCGTGAGTTCAAATCCCACCTGTGGCAATGGTTTTTTCACAGAAATATATCTGACTGTGATTGTTAAAATTAGTTTAGAACGTTTCCAGACATTTTACAGTTAATCGATTTCGGCATTCCTTTCGCCAATTAATCGCATTAGTGCTTAATATTGATTTCACGTTCAACTTTTGGCGAAATTGCTCGTGGAGTTCAGCCCTTTTTTGCCCGCTTTATCTCCACAGTTGCAACTACCTTCGCTACGGTTTAACTGGGATATGTTTTTTTCAAGCGACGTTTTTTCGTATCTTTTGGCCTGTCCGTCAAATCGAAAATAGTCCGCCCTTTACACGGGAATATATGTCAAGTCGTACGATCAACTGCTAGTCACATCGACGAGCTATTGTCTTTACACGCGGCGTCCCTTTTTCGTTCCGCAACTGTAATATGGACCGCGGCGATAGAGCTCTGAATGTTTTGACAACTGTAAAAAAGAGGAACAAAGCGCCAAAGAAAAGCGCCGTGAAATTGACGAAACTGATTGTAAATACACTTTTAGTGTGTTGTTAGTTTCTTGATTTGGAATTATTTATGCAACTTGTAGAGTTAAGATGATTTGATATTACTTTTTGTTGTTTCAAAAGTTATTATCTTAAATCAGTGAAGAAACATTAAACATTAATTAGGAATGATAACTTAAAAAAGACGTAAAAATTACATAAAAATACATGGGTAAAAAAGTAACCTATATTACGATGTCTTTGGTGAGATACAAAAAAATATATTGAAAAAACAAAAAATGTTTGCATAATGTTTGCATTAAATGTGTAAATTTCGAATGCGATATATGTATTGCAAAAATATATGAGAGGGTGTGCTTAGTGATTTTCCACATTTTGGTTTACAATCCTTTTCGGAGTGAAATAAGCGGTCTGAAGACGATGTAAACTTAATGTGTCTCTTACACTGGGCGGTAGTGACTTTTCACTCCGTTAAACCGAATCCCGAGTATTTTGAACAACGCAGAACAACTGATTCATTGCAGTTCACTAGAAACGAAATATCTCTCATGAAAAGCTTTACAGTTTTACTGTCGAAAAGGTTACTGCATTCGCATGACGGAAATAAAGCACTTCAATACCCTTGGTTTTTCGTTAAAGTAAATGAAATTAACGAATCCTTAAATTAATTAATTATAAACTCTTTATTTAAGCTCTGCAACGTAAATAAAATTTAAATTTACCCAAATATCGATGACCTTGAAACTGTTGAACTAAACTACTCGAATCCTAATTCTCGCTTCAAAAGAGTTATTTACAAATTACTCAAATTTAACAAATGCTCCACTTTGTTCTATCGAACCACAACACAGCTCATCGAAATAAATGTTACTCGTTCTAATCCCAACTAAATAAAACCGTTTCCCTTTTCCGCCAGAAGTGTCCGATCGCCTTCGGAACACTTGTTCCGCGCCGTCCTGAAATTGCAGCATTTATTACACGCTCGTATAAATCGACACGAGTCACTTGAATATTCCGGAAATCGCTATCTCGGACGCTTGCGTCCCGTTTCGTTCCTCTTTCGCCCGAAACACACCGAGCCGAGTTTTGAAAATTCTTGATCGATCCTCGATTGCACGAAGAAATTATTTTCAGGTTAATGCAAGAGTAAATCGTAAACGTGTGACAAGTCGAGCATCTAAAAATAGACGGCTATCGAAGAACGGGACGAAAGAGGTAACGGGGTTACTACGGTTTGCATTGAGAGCACCTGCGCGATAGCTCGAATCAGCTCCGGCCATGTGTCGCTGTTTTTTGTCGAATTTATTTATTTAATTTTTCATCGAGTGGCGCCCAACGTGGCGCCGAAGCAATTCGTTTTATGACCGCCGAGATCCGGCTCGCGCATACATTAGTCGCGTGTATCGCGACAAAGATGGCGGCAGAGCTTACGAAAAAGGGACATCGCAGTTCGATCGACCGAATTTGTTTATTCATCGATTGATCGGTCGTTACACTGCGAAAACTTGGGCTTTTTGCACTGAAATTTGGCGGTGAAACCTAAAATTGAGTTTTCGTTGCCCTAGCTAAAGTCACATATTAGCCCATATATACTATCGTATATATGATAACATATAGAAATATGTTATTATATATACGAATATATCCGCATTAAGTATAGGCATACAGATATGAATTCTAGCTGAGAGAACTGAAGTGATTTAGATGGAAATACAGAAAGTTTAGTTCTAAGCAATCAATGTTTCCAATGTAATAAGTGAAAATATTCAATATCAATGAAGTAGAAAATGGATACATCTAAGATTCCTTAGCTTTGAGATTTTGTAAGTGTAATTAGGCGATCTTTCGCGAAATGGTAGCGATTTCTGCTATTTTAGAGCCGTTTCATCGGAAGAAGACAAACACGTCGAGAACGCATTTTTACACTCATTTTATGTGGCTTTTGTGCGACGATGGTTTACGATGCTTATCTTGTCGTTTTTACAAAGATATTGTCTCTTGATTGTTCGTGACAATAGAGTAGAGTCAACAGTTTCAATTCAATGGCCTGCTGAAAATATTCAGGTAAACAGTTTGCGCAGTCGTTTTCACGATGATCGTACGCGTTTTATGGCAACGTATTTCACATTTCAGGAGAGCAGCATTTTTTATACCTTTGTACTTTACTGCATTTGTAGATTAATATTTATTGTTTCTGAAAGTGTTGTAAAAGTGAGGATGATTATGATCAGTACACCATTTTAGCTGTTTTGGAATATATTAAAAATATGTCCAGTTTATCTGCTTTAAATTATTCAGATACAGGGATTACGTGTTAAATAAAATGTTATAATTAATGCTGGATGGACTAACCGTCCTAAAAACCATTTTCAGCGTGAATAATGTATTCAAATATTGTAATGGGATGACGTAAATGAGGAATATCATCATGTATGAGTGATGTAGTTATTATTGTTAACGTGGAAGCTATGCAGAATGTATTTACTTCGGCAACATAAGTGCTGCCCAACGGCACACTTCAGATTGCTAAATGCAGGTGCATTTCGACGCAGTTGTGAAATTAATTGTTTCTGCTTACGCTGCATGGTATTAAGTGGTAGCAGGAGATAATTGTTATTAAGTATAACTTTTCCAAATGTTAACTTGTCTTCATTTCGTATTTTTTACAACTGTATATATTCAGACAAAAAATGTTATGTCAAAAAATTAATAATTGATCGGTTAATAGAGTTACCAAATTGATTACAGTTCAGTACTTTTAGTGTTTTAGCACCATTCTACGTTTCTTCCTACAGTTCGAATTCTAAAACTGTATCAAACTAGATGACCCCATCACCACTCCGAAACAATAGCCTTTGTTTCCCATTTGTTTGGTCGTTGAAACTAATTTTCCTCGATAAATAACAACGAAACAATTCGATTGACCCTCCTAGAAATTGACCAATTTGAATCGCGAAAAAGGTTTCGTAGGAAATCATCGACATCCTGGATTTCGACCACTATCTTCCGGATTAGAAGTTAGGTTTGTTATTCCTGAGAACAAAGTTGCTGTGACAAATTTTGCATTGATTGTATCCATCTGAGTGAGTCAAACGGCTGCGAAGAGAGTCATCGTTCAATTACGAAAATTGACCGCGGCGTGAAAGCCGACGTCACAATGCTTCGCATGAACAGTTTCGTCCCACTTTGCCTAACCGGATAAATTTCGGCTGAAAACCGCCGAATCACGGCGAATCGAAGAAAAAACGGTGCCTCGCCTTCGCTTGTTAGAAATGAAGTTTAAATATGTATATAACGTATTGAATCGTAAAAACATGTGGGTGATTAAGGTGGTATTATATGCGAAATTTATTGATTTTTGTTTTGTGGACTACATTTGTATATGCTGAATGAAATGTTTATTTATTTAACTTCATAATTAAATTTTAGTTTATATTTCAGACCATAAGACAACACATTTCGTAGTTGCGATAATTTCTAAAACAAATACATTTTTATATAAAAAATGTAATTGAGGTTGTCCTATGCCCTATCTGTTATTTGCCAAGTAACATAAAATATGTTTGGTTCTACTTCGACAATCATTCTATTCTCGTTAATCGTCCATTTTTATCAGTTATTCCGAATATATTTTAATTTCATTAAAATCCTTACTAATGCCATGTACGATATAGCACTTAAAATTAATTTGTTAAATTAATGGGTCTTCACTATACTGTTATTTCCTGTGTTTAACTATAAAGTTAAACACAGGAAATAACAAATATTCGTTTATTATCCTACATTGTTCATAAACACGAAAATTTTTATCTTTTACCCACATTATTTTATTCTATTTATTAAAAAGATACTTCCTCCCATCTTAATTGTTTTACTCACACCGTTTACAAGAAAATAAAGTTACCATAACCAACCATAATAACCCACATATCACCTAAATTCTAGGTCCTAGAAAATGCAATTAAAAAAGATTCAGTATTAAACAAATTCTTCCCCATTATTATTTCCAAACACCCTCCCCAATTTGACCTCCACATTTCTTTCGAAAGCAACTCGACCTCCTTAAACTGGCCAGCCATGGCGCCACCTCGCGGCCATTTCTGCGGTCCGTTTCGGGCTATTTTTCGCGCCGCAAAGTCGACGCTCGCGACGCTCAAAGGGCGGACTGAATGGGTGTAAGGTGCGGAAGCGCGTCGTGTGTCGCGCAGCCGTCTAAAAATAGCCGGCTGATATGCCTGCGGCCAAAGTACGAGGAGCGTGGGTGTTAAAGGGCTGGCGCGGGGTGGTGGGGGAGGCCGCCGGGGGGAGGGGGTGAAGTTTGCATTGTAAAGGCAGCGCGCGCGGGGAGGGGATGGCCGGGAGGAGACTATTGCCACCATGTCACGTTGGGCTTGACCCCCATGCCGTTGGATTTGACCCATTGACCCAGCGGAAACGTACGAATGCCGCGCGGAAATAGCCGAGCCGACCCGCAGCCTTCCGGTCTGGGTTCACCCGATGACTGATCGAAAATATAGCTTTGCTTTTGTTATTGTTCCCGCGCCTTACAGCGACTTGGAGAGACTTTGGAGAGAGGGAAGGTGGGGAAATTGTGTTTGGAGGTGTACACCGAGCAACGGGGTGTTGGAAGTGGAAGTGAAGAAAGATTAAGGCGATCTAGTGGTTTAGATTTGGGGAAATAGACTGTAAAAATTGTAGGGAAGACTGTGAGAAGTGGGGCGATTGAGATGACAGATTGGGTGGGATGTGCCTGGAGAAACTGTGTGTGAAAGGTGGAATGAAGTGTATATGAGAGAGGGTAGACTTTTAGATGGAATAAACCCAAAAGATAGACTTTAAAGCTACGTCAAGGCTATTGGGACTACATTCAAGACTGTTTAGGTATCAGTCTAGATTGTTAGAACTTCAGTCTAATACTTTGGGAGGATAGACGAGATTTAGATGGGATAGATTACATTTTTGCAGTCCAAAAACTGGTTTCTGGTTTAGCTGGTTCTTCATTGGATGACGATTTTGGGGCTCTAAAATGCACACATTTTCAAAAAGAGATTGGTTTTAGACTCTAGAAGGATTCTTTATGGTCTGTTAGACTTTAAAGTGAAGTCAACCAATAAAGAACACAGATCTACTAAAGACAATCAATGAGTAAATAAGTTCTATTATATAATCTTATTGCTCATTTGCACTTTCATTTACAATCCACAGACTATAACTTCACACTTTACATTGTAAGATTTCCAATGTAGACTCTAAGATTTACACTTTCGACTTGACTGCAATCTGGATTGCCTCATTCACAGTCTCGAATTATTTTTTTCTAATTTGTAAAGTCTATTGATCATACAAGTATTTATTTACATCAGATAACTTATTTACATAAGTTGATACTTCGACAGGTCAGCTTGAATTTTATTTACTATCCCCTCCCCCAAAGCCACGTAACTTACACAGTGCAATCTTATACCACTACGCTGAAACGATTAACGTGCATTCTCAATTTAAACCTATCATTGGCAGTGTCGCTGATACGATGTATTGGCGTAGCCTATAATTCGTTTACTATTCTGGTATACCTATCAAACCTAATAATAGTACATAAACTAAGTTATTTACCAATTCTTTACCTTTCTCTTCTTCATAAACACACCGTTCTTTTGAACCGACGGGTATATCTCGCCAACACCTCATTAGAATCACTATCCCCTTTCCTCATCACTTATTTTCAGAGGACACCGACCAATCCCAATCAATGTTTATCGTCCTGATTTCTCGGCACATTTAATTACAATTGCGGAATCGTTCCAGCGCGAATTTTTCAATAATCAAAACCCACCGAACCCCGAAGTTCTATTAACTTTAATGTCCCGGAACTTTTCCCATTGCGCTTCTGAGGCATTGTCGTGATCCTGTTCTTATACTCCCCGAGTATCTACACTTCCAATAAATAATATCGCCGATGTTTACTCCACAAAGTTACAACTACTTGTGACAAACGATCATTAACTATGAACCAGTTATTTCGTCAAACAGAACACCAATCGACTTTCAAGGAGCCAGCTTGATAAATTACGTAAGCGAAATGAATAAGCCACCACAAAATCCGATCGCGGTTTCGAGGGAAAATATAAATTCACAATGAAGTCCTACGAAATAAGTTGGTAATGAATCGTTGCTTCCAAGTCGCCAAGTTTTGACCAGATGACCGTTTTCAAGAAGCTCTGGTGGAAGTTCATCCTGTTGAAATTTAACCTTAAATAATTCCAGCTACATATTGGTTTATGCTCGAATGAAACAGTTTCATTGGCTACATTATGAACTAATAAATGATGTGGAAAAACAAATGTTTTCATTCCTGTTAACTTTGTTTGAAACCAGTCCTTTTATACTTTATTTCAAACACATCCCATCCCAGTGCCAATTGTTTGCGGAACTGCGAAATTAATGACATTACCCCCGAACACAATAACTCGTTTTCAATGGCACACCAGGCGCAAACAGCGTAATCATTTAATTCGTTCGCCAATAAAAAGCCGCGAAAAAGGCGCGAGATGGTCACATATTTAAATTTAAAATAATCATACGGCGTCGCATTATCGAATACCAATTACGCCATAGCTTTATGGCTCGAGGATAAATGGCGCTGGATTCTTTTTGCGCGACACACATCGCCGCGAAAAAACGCGGATAAACAGCATTACAACACGAGCCGATCCGCTCACCTGCTGTTTATCCGCGCGTTTTCCTCTTTTGTCCCCGTCCGCTTCATCGTATTGATTTCGCTGTACGCATCGCGCGGTTATTATTTTCTGCTCTTTCGTTTTCGTTCTCGTTATCTTTTTTGTTATTTTTCGCCACAAGATGAAGGGTCCGAACGAGTGCACGTGAAGGAAAATATTTTTCACCTCGCTAAAGTAACCTCGCGGATATCAGCTTAGGTTCGCGCCGCGCATATTAAGAAGAAGTAGAATCCAAAAATTGTGAAAAATCGAAAAAAGAGAAATTTGTTTTATTGCAGTTTTTGATACTTTACAATCTTTACTATATAGTAGTGAAATGCAAATTTCGATATCAGCGCTATGAACTAAGTTTTTTGAACATTTGCTAAACTTTAAAAGTAAATATCTCCAAAAGTCGTTTTCGTGTTTTATCGCACTCCGACTTATTTTTTTCAACTTTTTCTTCAACTTTTCAATTTTTATCTCATTTACTTCATATTTGGTGTATATCATCATAACAAAATAGTGAAGGATATCTTGAGATAGAAATTCAATTAATTCGTATAAAAATAAAAGTTACACCACTTCAAGCGTAAGAAATAACCGAAAGTTTCCAAAAATGTTTGTTACAAACAGCAGTTTCCTTTCAGTTTACATTAAGAGGAACAAAATACTAAAAAATCAAGTTTTTCTGTTGAAAAATATTTGAGTTCCACTTCCGCTTATTGCACCATCGGTACTACTTTTTCATTTTGTGTCGACGTTGGTAGTGATCCAAATTTTCTCCGGTTCGGCGATACGAATACTTCTCCTTTTCTTTCGGCAGGCTTAACTTTCCGGATAATTGCAGTCGCCGCACAACTTCGTTTAACGCATTACGACGAGGCACAATTATCGGAAATCTTCGCGCGATCAAACGCCGAACAATTTGTATCGCTGCAAAGTTCAATTCATAATTCAGCCGTTCGATGTCGTGATTATTAAAACGGGACCAGTGTCGACTCGCGGACGATAAATAATTCCGAGCGCCCGGCGAGCGGTGAATAATTAAAAGTGATAAATTTGAATCGAATCCGCGGTTCAACGGACCTTAAGACTGTTGCAATGGTGGCGTTGTTTCGCGCTAATTAAATTTTCGAGCCGCGTTTTGTTTGATTCGAGCTCGAGTAATGAAGCTTGGGCTGAATTAATTGGTGTTTACATTTGTTCGCTGATATTTATACGTATTCGCGTGCATTTGGAGTGAATATACGGATGTGTTCGGAGAGGATAAAGGTCCTTTGTATAGAGGCACCGGGAAAAATAATGTGGGAATTACAATGCATAGTTTCTTTGGTTCTGTATTGTGTATTTAGCAAGAAATATGGCGAAATGGGGATATAGTTTGCAGTACGAAAAAGGTGTATACATTTTTTATGATTTGCAAGATTGTACAGCTTCAAAACAATGTCCAGATTATTACCAGGTTCTCCACTTTAACAATGTGGTAAGATTTAGGAGAAAATTTTGCAGCCCGATCAGAACAAACACGTGTATTCTACGTGGATTTCCCGTAAATTTTTGGGAGACAGAGGTTTTTGGGGTAAATTTTGGAGATTTCACGTGGTATCTTAGTAGGAATTTCCGAACCCTGTGAACTTCCAAAAAATAAAGGTATCCTTCCTATCCTTTTCTTTTTTCCACTCTCTTCCTTCTTCACATCCCCCATTACTCCTCTTCCCATCACTCAAAAAACGCCAATTAAACTTTTAACCACAAAAACTAAGCTCACTTTCCTTTCCAGACTAACCCCCGACATTTCTCTCTCCCACAACAAATACTTCAAACTGAATTAAAACCTCGCTCTCCTCACCTTATGAAACCTAACCTTAAAACAAGGTAAATACCTGCAGCTTCGTTGCGACTGCCCCAGGGGGCGCTCCGCCCCCCTTGTGTACGCATTTGACAATAAAATTCGCTCGATTTATTGATCAGTTGTCTATAGCGAGCCATTATCGTCGGACGAAACCTAATAACCTCCGTCTAGCACCTTTGCAGCCATTTATCTTTCACCTTGGCCACTTGATTCCGCGCCTTCGACAATTTTTTCGTCGGCGTTCTTGCATCGCGGGCCGAGAGACCAGGCGACGGAAAACATCCGGACGTTGCCAGGCAATCGCCCGGCAGACATGGCGATTCGCTGCAGGCGCAGCGCCGAACGGCGAACGAGGGTGAAAAATAGCGGCAATCGCGGTACCATAATTGACCGCCGGCAAAGCGAGCTTCAAAAGAACACGTGTACGCTTTATTGCGCGCGACGTTTCGGCGTTGGCGTAATTGAAATTCGGACTTGCAATTAAATTTAATAACGGTAATTGAAGTAATCGCCGCCACGTTCGACCTCCGACTGCAACGCGGAAATTGTCATTTCTAAGCGAAAGGGGCAAAAATCGTTTTCTTTCAAGGTTTTGTTTGGCTGTAGCGAGATTTCTTTTTCTGGTGGAGAAGAGGAGGTAGTTTTTGAGGCAAATAAAACGATATTGTAAAAGTTACGTTATTTGGTAAATGGTGCGATATCATATTGTTGAAGTTACTTCAGTTTTTGAAAAATACGGTATCGTAGAATTGAAGATACTTAAATTCGTAAAAGTTGTGGTATCGTATTGTAAAAGTTATTTCATTTGATAAAAATTGCGATATCACATCGTACCAGTTACTCCATTTGGTAAAAGTTGTAATATCATTTTGTAAAAATTACTTAATTTAGTAAAGAATGCTGTATCAATCGTTACAGTTATTTCATGCTTTGAACATTGCGATATCATATTAAAAAAGTAAATTGCTAAAAATTACGGTACCATATTATGAAATTTAACTTTATTTACTTTGTTTTAATTAAATCAGGCATCCTTCAAATATACATCCAAGCACTGGATTTCCATTTGAATTATCCTAAACCAACGTCGTTAACATTCTATATCGTACAGTATTGTTTTCTCAGTGTTTGATGATAAAACAGAAATTAAATCCTTTCAAACCAAAACAACACATTTTGCAAAATAAAAACCGTCATTTTCTCGCTCCAAATTTCCCTGCATTTTCTTCGGATATGCTATATCACAAACACGAGTTCCGTCGCGGCAAATAATCGAAATCCGAAGAACCGGCGCTTATCCCGCGAAATGCACGAAAAATTGTCGATGCGCTCGATTTATTAGGCGAAAATTCATAAGCAGCGAAGAATCACGTTATAAAGCAATCCTTCAAGTGACCCGCTTTAATGCATACATAATTTGCGCGCAGTCGAAATCAACTTTACATACGTACGCTGATTCGACGAATATACGTTGTTTGCGGCGCCGCGGTTGCGGGTAAAAATTGGCGATCAAAATTTAATCGCGACCCGCGATACCGTCGATTTTCGTCGTTCGTTTTGTCGGCGTCACCGTGCAAGGTTGAGTCGAGGCTTTTACGAACTTTCTTAAGGGATTTCCGTCGATCCGGTTCGTTATTCCAATTTCCAGGCTGCCGCTGTCGACAGCGCCACTTTTTTTCGATAGCGCCAACTGATCAGTTCGGTTTCCGATAAACTTGTGTAAATTGCTAATTAACTGCAGACATCTCGCACTCGACCTAATTATGATTGGAATACAGGTACATATAGCTTGACGCGAAATCCGTGAAATTTATGTTCGCAGCTCATTTTGGGCTTATTATTTAGATTTAGAAGAAATTTGAGGAGTTTCGATACGAAATAATTAGGGAATTGATAGTTTCCACAGTGGGAGAAGAATAATTTGTTTCAAAATGAACACACCTGTGTCATTTTGAATGCAGAGTATTAACCCTCAAAGGACAAGGTATGTTCACACAATTAAAAAAAAAATTTGATTGGTCATTTTTTATGTCGAAGGTCTAAAAAATGGAGTATATTTTTGGATATCTTTTAGGTTGAAAAATGTAGTATATGTACTTCGTGCACTTTTAATAATTAATTTTGGTTTTCCTGCCTCGTCAGAAATTTCGATATTAATGTAAATGTTCCAGATTAGACATCTCGGTGAACATTGTTCGAATACGAACAATCGCTAAAATAGCTTTTACGCTGCGCGTCACAAATTCCGTTTGCATTGTTTGAAGCAAAAATTGCAATGGATGGAATTTATGACGCGAGGAACAAGAGACGTAAGTAGTTTTGCGAGTCAAAGACCGACGCAGCAAAGTAAACTCGTACTCCGCAATCCTTACGTTAACCTCACCGTAATGCATAACTTTTGATGCAGATTCTTCGCACTTACTTCTGCATATAGTTTTATAAAATTCGTCTGACATATCCGAAGTGGAGATATATTTTTCAGTAACGTCAAATTAAATTTCAGGCTAAATATTATATCGTTAATCAATAAATAATTATTTGTCAATGAAACAGTACACTTCAAAAGTTACACTTTTACTTATTTAACCCAAAAATATTTTTTTAATTTTTATTAAAGATATTTTTATAAATATTTTTTTGATAAATTTTTTAAAATATATATCTTGTATTAAATCAAATGTTCGATTCCCTATATCATCAAATCAGTTTTTCACAAAAAAGATATTTAATCACCAATGCAAAAAATACAAATTGATTGGAATTAATAAATGCACGATGTAAAAATGGTAAATGAACTCTCTTCAAAATTTTTACTTTATTAAAAATGGACTAGTTTCTTACAATGAACTAGGTTGAATTAACAACATTACTACAGAACTGTCCCACAAAAATTTCGTCCGAACAAACGACCCGTCTTTCTTTGTTTCCGCCGCCTGTTTTGTTTGCCGCATTCTCACGCTTTTTGTATTCGTATATTCATATATGTGGCACTCGGTCGTGTCAGGGATGACTTAACTAACGTCAAGTGGGCCCACGTCACGTACGAAAGAGTGACTCGTCGGCGGAACGTCAGGTACTTCGAAGATTATGACGTTATGTGAACTTTAAACTGTTTTCTTGACGCTACGAACCCGCCAACTTTGCTCACTTTTTGACACGAAATTTCATAAATGCGAAGCAATCACACAAAGGTTCAGCCATATAGTTTTATTCGCAAAAACTTTTTCTTATCAATCTGATCGTGACTTACTTAGGGAATACTTTGCAAAATAAAAATCCACGAACAGACATTCGTGCAGAATTTAAACAATTACGACAATTTTTATCTCAAATATTTTTTACAGTTACAACTGCAAATTTGCATATTTTATAACATTAACATTTTTTGGACAATTTTGGGTATCAAAGGGCCAGACTTCGTTGAGAAATGCACTTCTAAGACTGCATCTGCAGTGATGCAGATTTAATGAATTGCATTCACCGGCCGATCGTGAAATGTTAATTAAATTTAAAACGCAAGTTACGGTTTTATATATATGGCAACGTCGGGATTCTAATTAAGGTCTGCACTCCTTTTTCGACTTTTTGATCGCTGGCAGTTTGAGACTTTCGACTTTTCCGGCGAAATCGCTCGGCCGAAGATTCGAGAGACTCATATGTCGGCCAACCTTATTTGACTTGCCATAATTTATTCACTGGCTGTTTGTGGTAAGTGCGGAAAAATTGTATTAACTCCGCGCGCGAATTATTAATCGCATCGACGTGGCCCGCATCGTTACATAATTAATCCGCGCGCCATCTTTAAATAAGTCGCGAATGAACATCCGTCAGACCTGTTTCGACGAAGATATTCCTGCCTCTGAATTTCACTGCGAATTTACACTGTAGGGGTCTTTTCCCCTCCAGAGTAAATTCGCAACAACCATTCAGAAATTTGATAATTTTAATTCGACATCAAAAGGAAAATATAGAAATAATAACCAAGTTCGAGCAGTTGAATTTCGCGATATCTATACAATTTATAGTTTTATAACTTTAATATAATTATAAAAGTTTTTTACTTTTTTTAAGTTATACAATAAAAAAAGTAAAAAACAAATACACGAATCTGAAGTAAAGAAAAACAACCGTTAAATACATTAAAAAAACGATGCCTTTGCCAAAACACTTTTTCACCTAGTGTAACATCAAAATAGATTTAAGGTTATTTAACTTGATGTAACCTAACCTTAATTGCAGATATGTGATGCTGAATCATCATCAATGTCTCTACGTTGAATCTTATTATGTTAATTTATCATCCACATTTTTTCAATTAAGAATTTCTTTCAGTGATGGTATAAATTAAATGCGAATCAAATTAAATTAAACGATATATTTACTTCGAAAATATCGCTCTATTCTTGAGACAGAAATAAGGCTGTTTTCTAACTTGGAAACATAAATTCATTACAACAATTTGAAACTTTTAGATTGCGTTTTATTTAAATGTATAAATTGAATTCGAACCATTGAACTTTTAATTTGATTAGCTGAGTTATTTTTACTCCTCGCGAACGAATTGGAGTAAGTCGCTTTGGAAATCATAATTAGCGATAAATGTTGTCTTTAGAAAATTGCTTGCTGGGCTGTAAATACTGATGGATATAAGTCCGTTTCCGAAGAAAAACGCGGTGCTTCGACGGTATATTTTTTTCTTTCCACTTTATAAACGTTCAAAGGACCACGTATCGACACCTTGATGATGTCTAATAACACAGCGTAAGGTTTCTTCGTTGAACACCTAGAAACAGGGTCGATCGTGAAAATCGGTTTACATTTCCTTCACAGTCTGACCTACAGTTACGAAACCGATCGATCAGTCAAAGGCAGATGTTTGCCACGCTTTTTATGTTTTCGGCCTTAATTTAGTTTCATTTGCGAATGAGATTTAAACGCCGTTCGTTCGCGCGAAGCCAAATTCTCAATCATTTCTCCCTCCTAATTCAATATTTTCGAGACGGCGAGACAACAATTTCGCGACTCAAATTCCTCTGTCTCTCCGCGCGCAAATAAGTCGCCGCGCTTGATTTATCGCACTGACACACTGTCCGACCCTCAAACCCTATTCATTTCTTACAAATTCGAGCCTTTTTTCACGCGCTTCCACAACTGCGAACTCCATTTCGGAACTCGATTTCGGCCAACGAATTATTTACATTAAATTGACGGCTTTTTTCGCGCGAAATTCTTCGCGGGCGTAATTACTTCATCAATTGAATTTTATTATTTACGGTCACGTGAAAATGCGGCCGAGTTTATCAGTCGCCGAGGAATTTCGTCGCGAAATATTTCACGCGCGCGACGTTTCGACAAATTGAAAACTGCCGAGTTTTTGCGGTTTTTCGTTGGCTGCACTTTACATGTATACTTACGTTCTAGTTGAGTGCAACGGAAAAAGCATATATAATACTAATATCGAAAAATATCTTCGATTCAATATGTAGTTTCATTGTAAATATCTGTACTTTGCTGATAGAGAATGTACGGATTATATTGACCGATGTCAGAATTGGACAATTTTGTTGGGAAAAGTACTTTAAGAGTTTGATCGTTCCCGCATATGACTTCGCATAAGAATATATTTTCTGTCAAATTTGTTTTAAATTAACTCTTTATTCCTAATACGTATTTCGACTCTGTCAAAATTTAATACAAAAAATGTGATTGACTTATTTCGAAAATTGAGATATTTATTCGTGTTGGTATTTGCTGAAATAATTATCCCATTATTAAGATTTTCAAGATTTGTGAAATTTGGCGAATGAATTAATTACGACAATTTAAACTGGGTTAACAATTCAGCATTTTGACAAATGGAGATTATGCACATTTAATGAGAGAACTATTGAGACATAATATTTTCATACTCTAAATGTTGGGAGAAGGAAAAATTCTGATAATATTTTCGTTGAAAACACTTTCTCAAAAAACGTTGCACTGCGGTAGAAGGCGCCGTCTGAGATGTTTAACAATAAAAGAACCAATGAAAGATGCAAAAGTTTATTCAAAGTCGATATACTGTTTCTCCGACACTCTGCGCGATATTGATTTTTAGAGATTTAATAATGTTCCCTTGACAAATATATAATACAAATTTACTTATCCTAGAAGAATCAATTTTAGACGTCTCGAATCTTTTTCAATGAAGGTTTTTTCACCATTTTGTGGGCTTTCACTGTAATTTTAAATACTAAACCTCCGGCACATAATAAAAAAAAATATCACAGTTATTACTTTCATCGTAAAATTAGTAATTTTCAATTAATCAACATAATAAAAATTGCTGTATAAAATTGATATTGAGACAGTTAAAACGATTTATACTTGTTAAGGTGAATTGAAATTAATTCCAAGTAATAATTTCACGACTTAAAATCTGAAACTGAACGTACATATTTTATTGAAAATTGACTATTACTCCCTAACTTCTTTCACTGACCAGTCACCTATTCATATACAGCATTAAAATACTCCCCACATAATCGCACCCCGAAATTGTGCCTAAAACCACATCTCACCCTCCACTACAAATGGGTGAAATTTAATTAAAATCTCAGTATCGCGCGTTCTTGATACGACCCCCCTAAATCAATTCACCGTTCACGACTTTCACCCTGAACCATGACGTTGAAGAAGCAAAGCTTTCATTACTTTTGAACGGCAAATTTATCACGTCGCAGACAACGAACGGGGCTGCCATATTTATTTCATAACTTCAATTAAGGTGCATGGACAAATGCACGGCACTTCGTCTTGATTAGGAACCGCGGCGCGAAAAATCAGGCCTCTAATTCCGCGACTGCTCCAATTCGCGCGCGTTCCGCGGAATTAGGAAAAGTATGGTTTACGGCCACGCGTGGCGAATTGCGCCCGAAACGGCCATTTGCGCCGCGCAAATATTCATGCATACGCCTGTTTCGTACACTTCCGTCGAAATAGACTGAGAAAAATGGTGTATTGAATGTTCCTGGATTAACAATAAATTGTACGATATAGTAATCGCGACGTAAAGTGTAAAAGAGTATCAGAAACTGACGTAAACGTGCATTGTAATTTTACAGGAAACGTGTGAAGTTTGAGTTTATATAATGTAATTTTAGAGAGAGTGAAACGTTAGAGTTTATAGACTTGAATTTTACACTAAAATTCTCAAATTACTCTGGTGTCTCTTTTTAAGACGTTTTTGGAGTAAGACATGAAAAACATCTCAAACGAAGATATTTTTTTTGGTGAAAAATTAACTAAAAGTGTCTAAACATTTTTTTCGAAGTTAACTAAATTATAGCCGTTTACTAAGTAAAATTTCTTACATATACATGAAACATTTCTTTGAGCTAACAATAATTTGTTTTAAAAAATCACTTTATAACGGACTTTCTATATAGTATCGTAAACTTCACAGGAAATCTCGGAAATTTGAACACACTCTTATTTTCTCTCAATATTCTATACAATTAAAATTTTCTCAGTGCCGCCCTCGCGGATTGACTTACACGCGTCGCATACTTGACCCGCGCTTGGTTAACAATTGGTACTCGAGGGGGCGCAATCGCGCGCGCATTCGTTGCGAACTTAATTTATTCCGCGGCTGAGCGTGTTTTGTCGTCACCAATTACGCGCCACTTTATTTCCGCGAAACAACTTCAAGTGGAAACTCTTGCCGCGGCATTTTGCTGCAACGGACTCGTGCGCGCCTAATTACCTTTCGAAACGATTTTACAATAATCGGCGACGATACAAGGGTTCGGAACTTTTATATGTGGACGGGGATTTTTAAATTAAAAAAGATAAAAATAAGTGATGAGTTTTTTTGAGTGAATAGGATTTGCATCTATGATTACGGAAAAATTAACCTTTTTACGAATTTCCTACTGAATAAGTGATTTCCATTATTTGATAAGATGAAGAGAATTTTTCATTTTTTGGTTTTTTTTTAGATAAATGGGAAATTTATGTTTCTCGTTATTGTACTTACGTAGGAAATCATACTTTATAAGTAAAGTCATACTTTATAAGTAAGAAAACATTTTTATTCATGAATCGTTGAAGGTAATTGGAAAAATCTTGGGGTTCCAGTTTATATTTTGGAGTTTGAGAGTTTAAAACGACAATTCAAAAGTCCATATGCATTGTTTCAGTGCCTAAATATTCATTTATGGTATAGATGGATGTTAATTCAGTATATACGAAACGATAAGTGCCAATAAGAAAATGTTTAAATATTTCCCGTACAAAAGTAAAAAAAATTCAGGCTCATTTCATAATCTGCTGAATCAGCTTGAAATCTCGATCCCAAGTGATTCGCGAAATTAATTAAAAAGATAAAACAAGAGGTTGCTTGTCAATTTCAGAGCTTCAGAAGTTCCACTTTAAGAACTGCATCCATAATTCACTTATAATACCAGATTTAACAACGTTCAAATAACGAGACGGAGTGCCCACGTTACAAAATAAATTTCATAAACATAAAATCCGCAGAACTCGAGAAAATTCTTCTTCTTTTCCCACTCAACAAATTACCTCGCCGTGAACTAAACGTAAGTCATCATCTCAATTACAACTTTCTCACGGACCACTTTCAATTTTTCACCCCCTTAAATGATAACCCAATTAAAAAGCTCTCCATTTACATCTTTATCTCAGCTTCCTCAAAAAGTGGACTTAATCTTTCCACGAATATAAAAAAAGGAAAATGCTCTCTTTTGAATGCTCTCTAAATTTTAAAAAGTGAATTTTCACTTTTTCAAAAAAGTGAATATTCATTTTTTCAAATAGAGGGAGAGTAAGTTAACTTTGTCAAAAAGTGAATATTCACTTTTTATCTCCAATCTCTTTGCTTCTGCTCCGACATATTATTTTTCCCACTATAATACAAATATTATTATTATTATTATTATTATTATTATTATTATTATTATTATTCATAATATGTATAATAATAACAATAATTTGCAAGTCCACCTTTTCATTTATAAAATGCACCACAAATTACATTATTCTAACCCACTTACATTGTTTCCTGCCCAAACAGGCGCAAGAACCAAACTATCTCGTTCGTTCGCCGAAGGAACCGCGATTCGGATGCAAGCCTTTTCCCGCGAGATGACGGCCGGCGTACGAATGTTATCTAGCAGTCGCTTGAACCTTTCATTCGTAGCTCGCGCTGCATTTTGCAGGCGTTTTTAATAAAACGTATGCACGCCGCGCCCGAATCCCGCGCGAACAAATTGTTTCGACCTGTCGGTTAATGCATTATTCGTGGGCCGCACTGTTAATAACTCGAGGTAAAGCATTTTATTAAATCCCCGGTTGCGCCGCAGCGCAGCTGCGCCGCAACTCGTGACATTATAGTTCGTCGGCTGTGTGCAAATGTAAGTTATTTCGCGGAGTCGCGGCGAAGATGACCGCGCCTGTAAATATACTTGAAAGTGTATAACTGCTGTTAATCCACGAGCCAGGCGGAGATTAGAAAAGATTTATGGCGCCGCGCGACTAACAATGCTCATTTTAGATGTGCAGTTCAACAATGGCGCCGCTAACGATCGAGGCCGCTATCTTCGCTGCAACGTTATTAATTAATCAGCCCGGGAGAACGGGCTCAACACATTGTGCACGCGTATCCAAGAATTCGCGCGAGCTATGCGGAGATGCGAGGGAAATATGGAAAAGTGTAAATCAAACGGGCGTATGGCGCACGGATCCGTCGCGACGTGAGGATGTTGGGTGAGAAATCTTGGATTGGAATGTGTTGAGTGGGGGAATTGGAGACGTTGTGTGCGAACGTAAATGTTCGTGAGGCGACAAGTTTACACTGTAAAAAAGACTGAGGTTACAGTACCCTTTAGTTATATATTGTTATATATCTTGAGGAAAAACTCCAGTCACATTTTTTGACAAATTTGGTTAAGAGCGGAAATTAATATATTTTTATGTATATTTTCATTTAGGTATGTCAAACAGTTGTTATCTGATGTACATTTTGCTCAATTTTGAATCAACGTTATTGGCTCAACGATGAATTAACGGTGATTCAACGTTAAATCCACGTTGAATCAACGTTTGAGAACAACGTTGAATCCACGTGGAATCAAGGCATCGAGTGAAAACTTTAGAATTTCGCTTTATACTTTTAAAAATCCATAAATTTTATTCAAAGTTGAGTCAACGTTGTTATCAAATGTTGATTCAACGTTGACTCAACCTTCGATCAACGTTAACATGTTGCTGAATCAACTCTGGTTCAACCTTAGATTAACGTTGACTTTAACACACAACATTGATTCAACCTTGATCAACGTTGACTCAACGTTGATTCAACGTTGGGTGAAAACGTTGATTCAACCCTCCCCAACCCGGACATTCGTAAATTGACTCAACGTTGAATCACTGATCCAGCAAAGTTGAACCAACGTTGATTCAAGGATTTCGGGAACGTTGAATTAACGTTGATTCAACTAAGGTGCACCTTTAGGGAGATATATCCTTGAATACCCTTGAATGTTACACCAAAACTTAAAAAATCAAGTATATATAACTGTAATTTCACATGCCGACTGAATGTGAAATTAAACAGTTTAACTGTAACATTACAGTTAAAGCTTAAGCCTACATTTTGAGTATATTCTTACGAGATTCAATTTTCTTAGATATATTCAATGAAAAAAATCCTCATATGAAATTTTCTGAGTTACATTTTGATGTAAATGTAAATGTAACCTCAAACGACATTTGTTAATGTACTGAGGGAAAAAGTTTTGTTTTTTCAAAAATAAGGGCGATTTATAATTTCACAGTTCTTTAAAATTCAATATATATATATATATATATATACTTGCAACTGGTGTCAAGTGTATTTACTTCAATTTTACGCTACTTTTTTACAGCATATGAAACGTTCGAAGAATTTCAAGGTCAAATTAAGAATTTTGAGAGAGTGGAAGTGTTCAGATGACAAATTCATGATTTTTGTGTTATAAGTGTCCCGATGTGAATGTCTAACGTTGTGAAGTGTTTTGATATTAAATTAACACTTTTCGGAAAAATATAAGTATTCAGTTGATAATCTTACTCTTTATGAAGTGTTTTGATATTAATTCACGCTTTTAGGAGAGTGAAAGTGTTTTGAGGTCAAACTCACCCTTAAGGCCAAACTCCTTTGAAGTGTTTCAATGTGAAATTCGCGCTTTTGAGTCGAGGTAAGCGTTTTGACAAATTCACACTTTCTTAGAACTGTAAGATTTCCAATATGAAATTCAGATGTTCAGCGATAGAGTCAGAATTGTTTAAACAATTTATGTTTCAAGGTCAGCATTCAACATTTTGAAGCTTGTGCAGTACAACATCATAAGTGTTATACATAAATATTTATATGCAAAAACATTTACAGAATGGTAATTTTTTAAATACTCTCAGATTGTACTTGTTGTATAATGCAATACAAATCTATACAGTTTTGAACAATTTTAATTCTGATGCTGAAAAGTGCAGATCAAAACTAGTTTTCTGATGTTAGAAGAAAATAGGTTAAATATTACATGTGAATTATTGATTTTAGAATAAGATTTATTTGTATGTTTGTTGTGAAGAATAATGTATGCATGAGATGAAAACCAAAGGAGTATTAAGATTTGCTTTAATGCATCCTTCTGGATTACAATAAATAGACCACGAGGATTAATATTTAAACATTTAATCCTTCGGAGTTTTGTAATTTCTATTACTTAGTTTACTGCGGCAAAAACTACACATAATAAAACTGTCTAAATATTGTCCTGTCATACAATATTTAGACAGAATAATTTGTTAAATTAAAATTAATATAAATTAGTGATTTTCTTCGTACTTTTGCAACTCGACACAATTAAGCATCAGCAGTTTTTTAATGTACATTTTCCTATGTAAATATGTCCCACTAAATTATTCCACATAGTATTTTAATTAGGTTATTGTTATTTATCATGTTATCGCATTTAAATGTAAATTAAGGTATTGATTTCAGAATTATTCGCGGAAGGATTTTAATGGCTATACATACTCGAAACCGCAACGTTAAAGTATATAAGTTGTCAGAGAGCATTATTTGCCCATTCAGCATGAATGAAATGTTAAAATAATTCGTAACGAATTGCGCTGTTCACTTTTAAGAAGACAACTAGATTCCAATACTCTGTCAGCGATCGCTACTGGATTTCTAGTTTATAAGAAAACAACTAAATTGTAAGAATTCGCGTTCTTTATGCACCATAATTCAAAATTCGTCTGAATAACAAATAAATCGAAAAGATGTATTTTCATGTATTTTCAATTTATTTGAAAATACATACTGTATATGTGTCAATCACAAAAAAACTAGTGCTTCGAATGTGATCAATTTATTTCCACAACATGACATATATATGATTTATGTATTTTAACTAATTTTACAGCTATTAAATGAGATTTATGGTTCACGCATTTTTATTGCTTTCTTTGTTCCCAAATATCGACTAAAATTATGCATAACAATAGGTAACATATAAGGTAATGTTTGGCTTTGGCATATGACGGACACGATCAACGTCAGTTTCACAGAGCATATATTCCCTTTCTGAAAGTCAAGAGATATTTCTTGCAACGTTTACAAGAAATAGAATGTTTTTGCAATACAGCAATCGACTTTCCAAACGTATATGTTGAATTCCTTCAATAATGATTCCACTACCAAATTGTCCAACTTCCAAGTTTTGCTATGTGACAAATGAAATTAAACGTTTCATTATGACTACACACAATTAAAATGCAGATGCATTAATGTTGCGTTTAGTAACCGCAGTGACTTTATCAGGGAATAATAATCGAATTAAGCCATTAGTGCCTCTGCGAAATACAGCTTAGATAGCTTTAAACGGGATTCATAGCGTGAATGAAAACTAAAGAAGACTCATTGTTCTCATCACAGTATCGAAAATTTGTACACAGAATTTGAAATATTCTGTATTTAATATTTCAACGTTTAATTTAATGTTGAAATACTGAACATTTAATTTAATTCCTTGCAACTCGAACAATATACCAAAAATCACCCTCCAAACAATGTAACATTAGAAAAATATTTTAAAACGAGAAGCTCGCCTCAAAACACATAAAGAACGACTTCAATTTAACGCGTTTTTCTCGCGCGGATGTGCGAAACTTATTCATATTTGTGTCTCTTTATTTTATTTTCCTTCGGCTATTTTTCTTAATGCACAAACCCCACAAATTGTTCAGTATGTAAGAACATTTAGCACTCCGCGCTGACAACTTGATATATCATCGTTATCCGCTATTTCGCAAATACATCCCAAGGTCCACTTGTCCACTTTTTAAACCCATTAAAACTCCACCTACACCCCGAACCTTAATTTTCCCATCCGAAACTCCGCGCTCCTTCGCATACCACACCAACAGTGCAAAATGAAAACATCCCAGCACTTATTGCCCCAATATACCCCGAGACATTTTTGAACTCCAATTGCAGCGCCATCGCAACGTCAAAATTGCGGACCAGACATAACCTCTATTTTTCCATCTAACGAAATTCGCCATAGGCAAATGATTAAAAAACGTGCATTATGAGTAAACCTCGTAACGGGGCTAATAAACGAAAAAGTGGAAGACGACCCAGCGTATAATGGGTATGAATGGCGGTATCTGGCCAGTTATTGGTCCACGCTGGATAGCAGGCGAAATTAGCCGCATCGTAAAAGCACGACGCTGCAGGAAGTTGTTACGCGGAATGTAGGCTACGATAAAAGGAAAAGTGTCCGAAAATCGATGCGAGCGACACTCGGCGTGAAATTGCGAAATCGTCGCAGCGCCGTGATTTCGCGATCGAGCGCGTCACCTTAAAATGGATTCGCAATTGAGCCGCGCAATGAATCCCGCGATTTTCGCAAGCGGAAGATATCGCGCCATTGCGCCTTAATGAGAATCCCCATTAACGAGATTAAGTTGTTTAGATCGCGGCGGTCTTCGGGCCAAAGTTATCGCCAGTTTTCCGCATTAATGGCGCTTTCGGTTATTGTCGGGGTATTTTGAAGAAAGCGCCCAAACGGCATACCTAATGAATAAGTGGCATTAGTGGCGCAACGTCGTTTGACTGCCAACTTCAGGTGGTTTATTTTCTTTTCTTTTTTGCGGAAACTTCGCCGTAATCCGCGAAGAATTATGTGCCGGAGGATCAGGGACTCAAAAACGCGAACTTTGCCTAAACATTAGTTGGGAGAAACTGCGGAGCCACAAACTTGCGCAAAAAATCTGTCTGGATTAAACCTGGCATTTACACCGGTAAGAGACTGTTGCTAGAATTTCTCGGTATTTACCCAAGTCGGACTAAAACTTGTCAAATTCTCAACCCATTGTGGCTACAGTGCAAAAAAGTGCTTTGAAATTTGAGTATATGTATACTTGAAACCAGTTGCAAGTATATGTATTTGAATTTTAAAGAACTATGAAATTACAGTTCGACTATACCTAAGTCGAAATACGTTGTGAATCGCATTTACATTAGAAAAAAACTTAATTTTACAGTTTGTTGTAACTTTACAGTAAAAATTAAATCTCACATATGACAATCCTTTAAAACTTTAAATTTGTTTACATTCTGTATTGTCAGATTGGTTTTTGAGTTAGGGAAAACGTCAAATTTCAGTTAGATCAGCATAGTTCGTTGAAGAATGCTGAACGAAGGAGTGTATTATTGCTTATGAAACCGCCAATACATAGGCACATCTCGATTATATTAAGGAGATCGATCGCAAAACGACTCCCCTTAATATCATGTATAGTTTGGGATGATCGCGTGGAAGCCGAATATACTTTAGAGAAAAACAGCACGACGGCACGATAAAGCGCAGCCAAGCCGTCTATCACCACGGCGAGCCCAAGAGTGTTCTTTGAGAAAATTTATACCGAACTGTTTGCCAATGTATTTTGTACATATAATTTTATATTCGATACTGGATATCTGGACTGCGCCATCTCAATTAACTGTAAACAGTTTTTCTTTCCACACGTTTTTAATAAGAAAGGATTAACGTAAAGGAATCGGGAATAGACCCATAGAAAAATTCTTTTAAAATGCTTTTCTTAAGAAGAAACTACCTGCCTCAATTCGGATACGTTGGGTTGCATTTAAAAATTAGTGTAAAAATGATAAAATACTGTTGGTGACGTCATAATGTTTTAGACTATGTGACACTTACAGTGTAACATTACAGGTGTTTAAGTGTTTGTAGAGCTTCATGTTTTACATTATATAAAAAGTTTATAGATT